>JARJCX010000378.1:0-110489 GCA_029282285.1 Mycena rebaudengoi
TCCCCCATACCAACATTCATGTTGTCCACACCGACGTTAAACAATTGCAGCGCCAATTGTTCGTGGTTCACTCGAACAGACAGACGCTAGGCCACGGGAAACGTTGAGACCGTCCCCAGCCCTATAGCAGTCGCAGGAGTACTAGCCTGACCTTCGGGGAGGGCTATCTCGCTATCACCGGGGGTGTCGTAGAAGACCTGGGGTAGTTCTGTTAGCAACAAACCACATCGACCCCACCCACCGCTCAGTGCGGACCGACCGACGCAGTGACGTACCGCGTACCCTCGAGCGGGTCATCGACCCCTGACTCCGTCCACGAGTGGATAGCCGACCGAGCCCGATCCGCCTCACCACCAGGAGAGACCTTTCTTTCCTTTCCTACCTTCACCCAAATCATCTACACATCCACCCCTCCGCCCGCACCCGACATGTCCCGACAGGGATCCCCTATGCACCAAGGGCCTGCACCCCAGCCCTACCAACCGCTCTTCATCCAATTACCGGATGGAAGCTTCATCCCCGCCCCGACCCCCTTCGTTCCCAGATCACCACCCCGACCCCTCCCCCGCATACCCACACCACGTTCGCCCTCCCCACTCCCATCCCCAAGGACATTCCTCACGGGACTAGTCCAAAACGCCCAATCGAGACAGGCGTCAAAAATAGTCTTGGCAAAGACCCCGCCGTTGTTCGACGGCAACGACAAGGCCAGGTGGGATACCTGGTATGACGCCCTCACGACCTACGTGGCGGCATATGGATCTGAGTTCACCCTCGAATCCATGAAGATCTTCTTCACCCTCTCGTTATTGAGGGACGAAGACGGAAAGGCTTGCCCGGCCTCAAACTGGGTATGGAATTGGAAGCGACAGTATGCCACTTTCGGGACCTTGCACCTGGCTGCAACATTCGAAGGGCTCATCGCTGAGCTCGAAAAGACGTTCAGAGACACGAACATCAGGGAAACGGCGCACCTGCGCCTGATCAACACTCGGCAGGGAAAGGACCCCCTTGCCGATTTTCTGCAGAAGTTCGAACTTACTGCAGAGGAAGCCGGGTACACACCCGGAAACCCAACATTTGACACCTTCCTGTGTCAACTATTGGAGATGCTTGTCAACGACGAGGTCCGGCGTCATCTATACGCCGGAGCGATCGAGATTCCCGGGGAGTACCGGGAACTGAAGAAACGAATGCTCGTAATCAACGGCATCATGGAGCACGGAAGGCTCCTTAAAGGAAACATGTTCTGGACCCCGGCAGGGCCCAGACAGAACACCGGGGCGTCCCAACCCCGTCAACAAAACGAGGGACCAGACCGGACAAAGATCCCGGTCTCGAAAGGCGGCGACGCCATGGACATCGACAGGGCTAAGGCGGCGGCCAAGCCCTTCTTATGCTATAACTGTGGCAAGGAGGGCCACATGAAACGCGAGTGCCCAGAGCCTCGCAAGAATAAATTCAATATCCGGTCAATCAAGACCGACGACTACTCGCAGGAGGACCTGCAGGCCCTGGCGGCTACCCTCCGCGAGAAGGGTTTTTAAAGGGGCCCCCGCTTGCGGCCAAAGCGGCGCCCCCTCCCCCGGTTACGAAAACAGTTCGCTTCTCGGACTTAAATATTGATACATACGATACCACGGACTCAGTAGCTACGGATGACATGTACACGGAAGAAAATTCTAGTTTACGAAAGAACATAAACAATTTCTTAGTAGCTAGTGTAGAAAATAACAAAAAAATACGTATCTTGGAAAATCAGAACCGGAAAAATAATTTAAAGAACAAGAGAATGGATGAAGCGAACAAGCGCTGGAGCACTTTCAAAAAGGCCCCTGGAATCCAAACCAGTGATAAAAATACGGAGACGAAAAAGGGTGACGATGTCACGACGGCTCAATCCTTATCGGAGGAGGAAGTGCCGAAGAAGGAAGGAAGGGCGCCGACGGTACCGGCCGGCTTGACCGGGCTGAAGGCAGCGAAGTGGTTGTCCCATAAGGCAATGGGCATACCGGAGGACAAGCTCGCGAAGGAGCTCAGGGAATACCAGAGGCAACGGAAACATCATGAGATGTTGGTCAACGTCCAGATAACCACGTTGGATACCGGGAAGACACGCGCAGTCAAGGCACTTCTCGATAATGGAAGCACAGCATCGTGCATTGATCGAGATTATGCCAAGGCTGAAGACTTCGAGCTCCACGAGCTTGAAGCGCACATCGTCGCCCGCAAAGCGGATGGAACGGACAATGCCAGAGGCAAGATCACTCACTACGTTGAGCTGATCATGGCGGTCGGACCACACCGGGAGAAGCATCGCTTCCTGGTGACCGGGCTAGGAAAGGCCCGGATGTTCATCGGATATGATTGGTTGTTCAAGCACAACCCCGTGATCGACTGGAGAGCACAGAAAATACTCTTCAGCCAATGCCCCCCCGAATGCAACATGAAGGGGACGGAATCCGGAGCCGGGGAAGGCCGAGCGAACGAGCTGGAGGAAGGGGAGTCTTTACTCCTGGTGGACTTTGCTGAAGCAATCGACCTTCGGGTCAAAGAGACGCAGGCGCAGCGCATGGCGCAGGAGGGAAACCGTGAGAAAGAGCGGATGACGGAGGAGAAGATCCCGGAGCAGTACCGCGACTATGTCAAAGTCTTCGCCAAGGAATCGTTCGACTCGCTACCTGAGAAAAGACCATGGGATCACGCGATCGAACTCAAGCCAGAATCAAAGGCTGTAGATTGCAAGATATACCCACTCTCGGTAGTCGAGCAGGAAAAACTCAACGAGTTCTTGGAAGAGAACTTGAAGAGCGGAAGGATCCGACCATCAAAGTCACCGATGGCCTCGGCATTCTTCTTTATCAAGAAGAAAGACGGCAGCCTGCGGCCCATACAAGATTATCGGAAGCTTAACGAGATGACGATTAAAAACCGTTATCCGCTCCCGCTTATCTCAGAGCTAGTCAATAAGCTCCGCGGCGCCAAGTACTTCACGAAGCTGGACATACGCTGGGGATACAACAACGTGCGGATCAAGGAGGGAGACGAGTGGAAGGCGGCTTTCCGGACCAACCGGGGCCTATTCAAGCCCTTGGTGATGTTCTTCGGCCTGACGAACTCACCGGCGACATTCCAGACAATGATGAACGACATCCTCAGAGATCTAATCAACGAGGGAAAAGTCATCGTCTACCTAGACGATATCCTTATCTTCACCAAAGATTTGGAGGAACACCGGGCCATCAACAAACGAGTGTTGGAGACGCTCCAGAAACACAAACTCTTTCTCAAGCCAGAAAAGTGCGAGTTCGAACGCACCGAGATTGAGTATCTGGGAGTTATTATCTCCTACAACTCGATGAGAATGGATCCCGCCAAGATCAAAGGCGTGATGGAATGGCCCGAACCCAAGAACCTTAAGCAAACACAGGCATTCTGGGGTTCACCAACTTCTACCGGAGGTTCGTCTGGGGATACAGCGAAGTCGCGAAGCCGCTCACACGGCTGACCGGGAAGGAGGAATTCTTGTGGGGAGACGAGCAGAAGAAGGTGTTCCAGAAGCTAAAGGACCGGATAGCCGATGACGTAGTATTGGCGCTCCCGACGGATCACAGGAAATTCCGACTAGAGGCGGACGCATCAGATGGAGCGACGGGAGCTATATTGGAGCAGGAACAGGAGGGCGAATGGCGCCCTGTAGCGTTCCAGTCACACGGACTGAACGAGACCGAGCGGAATTATGAGATCTATGACAAAGAGATGCTCGCGATCATGCTCGCCCTGGACAAGTGGCGACAGATGTTGATGGGAGCGCGGCAGACATTCGAGGTCCTAACGGATCACCAGAACCTCGAATACTTCAGGAAGCCGCAGAAGTTGAATCGGAGGCAAGCCCGATGGATCACAGAGCTTGCGGAGTACGATTTCACTCTGCGGCATCGGGCCGGAGCGTTGAACAAGAAGGCGGATCTCTTATCTTGGAGATCAGATCATGACCAGAGGAAAAGCAACAATGAAAACGTCGTGATGCTAAAACCCGACCATTTCCGAGCACAAGACATAACGCTCGAAGGGCCGGAGGCAGAGATACTGGAAGAGATCCTAAAGGAGAAAAAGATAGATAAGAGTGTCAAGCTTGCGCTCGAGAAAAAGTTACAAGCATGGGAAAAGAAGGACGGAGTTATCTATTATAACGGACTTATATATGTTCCCCGAAATGAAGAACTTCGCGATAAGATTATCGGGTTACATCACGACCCCCTGCTGCTTGGTCATCCCAGAGAGAACAGAACGCAGGAAATGATTGAGCGTAATTATTGGTGGCCTAGGATAGGCAACCAAGTTTCTAAATATGTAAAATCCTGCGAGGCGTGCCAGAGAACGCGAGTGCAGCGGTATCAGCAGGGAAAGCTGAACCCTCACAAGATCGCCGAGGGGCCTTGGCAGATAATATCTATGGATATGATCGGACCGCTGCCGGACAGCAACGGATTTAACGCTATTCAAGTTTGGGTGGATACCTTCTCGAAGATGATCCACACCGAACCGACCACAATGGAGATGATGAGCGAAGGAGTGGCCCGGCTGACCCGGGACTGAGTGATTAGATATCACGGAATACCGCGGAAGATTATCTCGGACCGAGACACGAGATATGTCTCAGGATTCATGAAGGAGTTAAATCGCCTTCTCGGGACCGAAATGAACCCCTCGACAGTGTTCCACCCGATCATGGACGGCCAGACCGAACGGATGAATCAGGAGATCGAGAAATATCTCCGCATATTTGTAAATTATCAACAATCGGACTGGGCGGAGTGGCTCGCACTAGCCGAGTTCACACACAACGACAAAGCCAGCTCGTCGACGAGTATGTCGCCGTTCTATACAAACACAGGATACCACCCCTGGAAGGGGATAGAAAACGCAGTCGAGTCGCGCAATGAGGCCGCGAACAACTTTGCCGAGAAAATGAAAAAGATCCGTGACGAGGCGGCAGCTGCGCTGGAGAAAATGCAGAAAACGATGAAAAAACAGTACGACGGGAAGAGGCGCGATGCACCGGAGTTCAAGGTCGGCGATAAAGTGTGGTTGGATGGTCGAGACATCACCACAGATCGGCCGACGAAGAAACTGGACGACCGAAGGCTAGGGCCTTACGAAATCCTGGAGAAAGTCGGCACATCGGTGTACAAGCTCAAGCTGCCGGAGACGGACCTGTCACATCCGGTCTTCAACGAAGCAAAGCTGACACCGTATGTGGAACCACCGGCGCACCGAAGGGAAGAACGGCCCAGACCGGAGATTATCAGCGGATTCAAGGAGTATGAGGTGGAGGAGATCTTAAAACACCGAAAACGCAGCAGAGGTTATCAATACCTCATCAAATGGAAGAATTACCCAAAGGGAGAACGGACGTGGGAACCACGAAGGCATTTGACGCACGTGCAGGAGCTCTTAGACAGTTATAATGTCGAGCACAATCTACAGATACGTGCGGTGCCGATCCTGCCGAAGGGATTTTGGGACAAAACCATTCGCCAATACAAAACAAAGACGGAGAAATTGCCGTACCTGGAACGGAAATTATTTAATCCAGAGACGGGAGCTTTCACCATGGTCGCCGAGGACGTCGACCCTAAGAGGGGGGTAATGTCACGATTTGATGCCAAATCTAATCTAATCGAGACAACACCGACATCCCCTATCTTGATGCCCAAGATCATAAGCGCCCAGACTATATATATCGATGACGACAACGATGTCGGGATTAGCCGAGAAGACTGGGAGATGGCCGGTTAAGGCGAGGTATGACATCACGGATATATTTATCCTCGTAGAACGTTGTGGAACATTGAAGAACATTCGGACATGAGGCTACGGGACGTTTACATACAGGCTTCCATATGTACATAGTTCACATGGTTACGACCGTTTAGTATAAGTAGAGTAGTGTTTCGACTGTAGTAGTTAACCTTTTATTCCATCATCTTTCGAACTCTACACATCTCACTACCCAATCCCTCTCATCTTACCGAGAGTGGACGAGATTGAGTCTTGACTGTGACAATTCCGGCTTATTCAAAAGGCCGCACATGTGGAATCGGGTGCCTAGGCAGTGCCAGTGTTGGTAGCGTATCCATTGGTTTCATATTCTTCCATTTATCAAAGCTGTATATTTTATAAGGACTCCCTAGACAGACTTGTATTGCCATGCAAAGCAATGGCCTACTGCACAAGTAGACATTTTGAATGATTATCTTTTCAACCAGCACGTAAATGATGCGTCCCAACCTCGTATACCACACACTACAACACACATCACCCTCAGAACACGCGGGAACCGGTCGACCAAAATTGAGAATTCCACTGACCACACCAATTCGTGCGCAATTCGCGCCTTCAAGGTGTATCACATCGTTCAGCCAACCTCGGTGCAATGGGCGGCGAATCGGAGAGAATCAGATCAAGGCAGACTCAAGTTCATCTGCATACCAATGAAACCGCGTAAGGGAGCACAAGCGGAGAAGGCAATGAACTCGGACTCGATTGTTGATGACGAGCACCTCATTTAGACGGCGGCGCGGCGCAAGGGTGACCGAAAGCACTATTCAACCATTGTTTATATTTGGAGGGGGGTAGCTACCCCTCAACCAGATTTTAATTCTATTCGAGGGTCAACAGGATATTCCGCGAGATCCAAGGCCGATGGGGTCCTAAGAGTTGTCTCGGGATGTCCGAAAACGGTCTCAAAATAATCTGTAAGAATATTTTTAGCTTACGGAAGTCACCCAATTTACATAACATCTGGATCTATTAAGCCTTGGTATCTGAGCGTCGTTATTCAAATCAATTGCAAAAAACCTCAACAATATTGATGGAGTGTTTAAAATAATACCAACACGTTTGCAGGGAAGGATTTAAGGGGGTCAAGATCCTAGCCAGAGTTCGCCGACTGTTTGGGATTGTTGACTCGGACCCACACACTTCCTCCACTATCACTTTCGCAAAATGAAGGATGTATTCGTGCGTGACATTAACGTATTTAATGACCAGGCCTCGTTCTGCTCGCTAAAGAGATCCTATTTCTGGCCTGGTACGTTTGGAGTTTTGGAGGCTGCCGTTCGCTAGTACTAAGGTTTAGTTTGGTTCAGTAAACGAGGAACGAGTTAGAATTAGTGAAGCGTCTGTCAAGAGAGACTAGTACTGAGGTGCCTATTAGCGACTAAGAGTCAGCTCAATTTACTTCCTGGACTCGAGCTGACTCAAGGCGGCAGGTTGGATGTCCAGGTCTGATTCGTATGCGGAGTTTCCCGTGAGTTGGCCACGGCTTAGCATGGCTTGTAGTCATGGGTCCGCGGAGTCATAGCGGCAGTAAGAGTTCGCTGCCCACGGAGGACTCGATGAGATGCCTGAAGTCTGAAGGTTACACCTTTGCGCGCGTCCTCGAGGACAATCTTGTGGATGGAAATCTCGGGGCCCGGTCCACAGCACCTGCGAAATCATTAACGGCCGCGACAAATGCGGCCAACCGTACCCGCGAGATTGGCGAGACTATCGCGTTAATCCCTTCGATTCGATGCTCTTCCTACATTTTCTGCTGATGATCGGCGCTTGTTTGTATAACTGGTACCGGTGCCTCCTACCATGGCGGCCCTCCGTATAAAATGCCCCTCCCGGTGCGGTTGTGAACGCACATAACCGCTCCCAATGTTCAACTCCGACGAACCTCTCCCCCCCCTTGGCATGCGATAGCCATGTTGCGTATGTTAAACATGCTCTTGCGCGGCTTCCGGGGTCCAACGTCGATCTCGACGCATCACGGTTGCCTGCTCCTTAGATTATTTTTTGACTCCTACTTATGCCTCTGCTGCATAGAATGGCAGTAGTCTTCTATTGCGTCGGTTCTATGGATCTCCTGGGTGTTCTTCGGGACGAAACAGATCATACTGCTCGTGCCTCGTGGCGACAGTGGATATGGGAGCAATACGTTGGTATGTGATTTTTTCCTAGCCAGGATTTATCGCTTACATGACTCAGCCGGTCGGTATGGTACCGGCTTTAAACCGAGTCCATTCATGACTGGCACCTCAGTGCGTTTGAAATATTCATCATATACCGTCTAATTTTCTACAGACCCATTCAGACCAGGATAGTCCCCACGTCATCATGACCTACACGGCCTTGCTTTCTTTATCTATTCTCCGGGACGACTTCTCTCGATTAAACCGCAGAGGACTCCTGACATTCGTCGGTGCATGTCAGAGACGTGATGGCAGGTTCGGTGCCCGCAGTTCCTCATTGCAAATATTCAACCAACAATTCCACAGTTTTTCCGCCATTCCCAACAGCAACAGTGACACTGACCTGCGGACCCTCTATTGCGCTTTCTGTATTTGCGCAATGCTCAACGACTGGTCTTTCATCGACGTCGAGCGCGCAATAGCCTTCATTGCGTCATGCCGGGTGCGCCGTCCTTCCTCCCTTCTTTTCTCTTCCCTCAGCTTCATCCGCAGACCTACGAAGGCGGCTACGGGCAGCTCCCCTCCTGCGAAGCTCACGGTGCGCACTATTTCCTATGTAATATTACACCCATTTATTTCGGCGCAGGGGGACCGACCTACCTCGCCATCGCCGCGCTGCACCTTGCGCCGTCTGGCCCGCGGCCACGTCTCAACCCCGCGGAGCGCGCGCATTCCATACACTGGCTTGTGCACAACCAGGATCGATTCGGCGGATTCCGCGGCCGCACGGGCAAGGCCCCCGACGCGTGCTATTGCTTCTGGGGTGGCGCCGCACTGCAGGTAATTCGTCAACGCCTGGCTGACCCGTCCCCGCACTTAGCACGCATTGTGCAGATATTGGGCGCGCAAGACAAGGTGGACGCGTATGCACTCGTTCAATTCCTGGCCTCGTGCCAGTTCTCGTTCGGTGGCATTGCGAAAGCATCGGGGGCACATCCTGGTGGGTGTCTCATCATCACCCTCCGATTAAAGCGATCTGATGCGCGCATACTCTCAGACCCTTACCATACGTACCTGTCCCTCGCGGCGATGGCGATGTACTCTCCGAGGCTGGAGCCCAGTGCAAGAAGTTACGGAAGGTGGAATTTCGAGCCATTCGATCCGCTCCTGAATGCGCGGATGGAGACGTCGCGCTGGGCGCGCGAAAATATACCCGCCCGGAGGGGTTGAGGAATTTAGGATGTGGGTTCGGAGAGATTTCTTATTTGCGAAACCGCAGCCTCGGATTGCCAAATTTACATAATTTCCCTGGACAATTTTTGTGGCGGGTGGTTATATTTTTATTGGCCGGGAGCGCTACTATTTCTGAAAGCACACTTCATCTTTACCTTCAAACGCGCTCAGTAGTAGCACGGATCCCGCTTGAATCGATCTGCACTTCTTTGACTTGCGGATCACATGATCGTGTCACTGCTGATCCGCTCATCTCCCGCCACCATGTCTTTTTTTGCCACTGCCCTGCCATGCATATCTTGTCTGTTTCTGGCCTTTCCTTGCACTTCCGCGAACGCTACAGAGGCTGAAGATATCCGAAATCGGGGGGACCGTAAGCTTCTCAAAAGCTTCTTTTATTTCCTGCTCTGACTTGATCGCAAGAGTACTAATATTAGTCTTTCCCAAACAGACGCTTCAATATTTCGGACTCGTAGCTCGCCTTTCGAAAAGGAGCACTCAGCAGATTCATATATATATATTGCAATAATATGAGCGTGTGATTCTTTTGTGTACGCAAGCGGCTTGAAATTTTATAGTCACGTAAAATATATACTCAGTGAAATTTGAACAAAGTTAGAATACAGAGGTATAGCAATAGCTCTACAAAACAAAGAGGAATATTACAATAAACTTTGAAGTTCGACCCCCGAGGTATTTTTGATGGGGATAAAGTCTGACTCCGATGAGCTCTGCGGAGACCGTTCGAAAGCTGGGATACGTTGCGCAGATATATAGTCTTCCAATCGTTGAATTAAACCAGTATACGGCGAGAGGTCTAACGAATAGCCAATTTCATTCAGCTTAGCCGCAATTCTAGGGTACAGAATTAAAGTTGAACAACAATGGGAAGTGGGGAAAATACGTACGTTTCTAGCATCTGGAGGTGCTGGGCAAAAGGGACGACAGAATCATCTACCTCGTCCAAGCAGAACTCGGCCCACGCGGCGAGAGAAGCCCATTGCGTGTGTGCGTGGTGCACCATCGGCGGCAAGTAGCGGAGACCTTTTCCGAAGAGGCCCGCAGCCAGAACTACCATCTCATGCGTCTGGTTGCGAAGTAGAACCAGTGGCGCATGGCTGTGTTCATTGCCAACCGCCGTGTTGGCTGCGTTCGTACGCCGCTGCAGCTCTCGATAAAAGGGAAGGAGAAGCTCTGTGAAGCCAAGGACGATGCCGAAGCCGCAGGTCGCGGTGAGGTTACTGCCAACACCGGTGAGTGTTGCGTCTACTGTGGGCGGCGAACAGAGAATCAGGGCATCGAGCGGCTCAAGGATGATGGTGTGAATGCTCCGTAGGGTGGTAAGAGACGAAATAAAATCTATGACAGCGGCTTCGGAAAGCGGATGGCTGCGGGCATAGTCTGGTCCGATTCCTATCAGGAGAACTAAAATCGTATTTGAGGCAGCGGCGCACCTCCGATTATAGTCTCATACAGCTGGCGAGCGAGACTGGTAATGTGGAATGCGTCTGGATTTTGTTTTGGGCATTAGAAGAATATGAAGGCATTGCTACGTCAAGGCTCACAAGGGGTCATGTATGCCAAAATGATAGATATATCTCTGCGCTGAGGGCTATTTTCCAACGACGTCAAGAGAGTCTGCAGTGAAGCCGGCTCCGGTCCACAGATCAGCGTTTGGTCATTCGTGGTCCTGGTTTTCAAATTGAACATGAAAAATAGAAAGCGAGAAGCGCGAAACTACATACATGAGACTTGGTTTTCGATGCCTCGTAGCCGCGATGGCTTCAGCCATCTATTATAATCATCAGTATCAGTACTTATATAAGAAAGATTATATCCTACAAGATATCCAGCCCAGTGACACTGATAGCGTTCAATATCGGATCTTTTCCAAGTGGAAGCGATGGATCGCAGGTGCGATGCGAAAGCGGAAGCCCACGGGCGTGAGGGGCCATCATGGTATTCATCTGTCCATCAAATTTAACGGACTGAAAAACTGAAAAGGCTCGGATGTTCTTACATAGCTCCAGATAACTCAAAATGTAACAGGACGCGGCGTTCTCTACCGAGACTTCCAGCATTATTTTGGCATCCCAAGCCGCTTTGAGTGCCTCTAAATGGAGTGCCCGACAAGCTGGTGCTCGCCTGGCGGCGCAGCTCCGCGCGTCTGCATCTGAGAGAAAGAATTGGGTGTCGCTAAATGACTGCGGACGAGGACCGGATCCAAGGACAGCTTCGTCGAAGGATATCAACGATGTGAGCGCAATGATACAGATGGCAAGAACCCGAGATTGTGTAGGGAGTAGATTCAGTCGGAATGACGCTGCTTGTATCGCTTTCTCAATAGCTGTATGGCTGAATATCGGGTGCATGTACTCGGGTAGGCGCACAAAACCTGCGCACAAGTTCTGGTCAGCTTCAAGGGAATATAAGGTACAGAACATACATTCGAAAAAGTGCCGAACAAGCTCTGGTGTGAGAGCAGGACAGTCGCTCGCGGCCGATGACGTTGCATCCCAGGAGGATTGGGTGCTCAAAGGTTTCAGTAATGGGTCGCAGTGTGGACCCGATTCCACCCCCGTAAGTATGGGCAATATTGGTTCAACGGAAGCCGAGGGTGTCTTTCGCCTTTTGGCTCGGATAACAGGCGTCGTGGTGCATCTGCAACATGAGCAGATATTCGCCACAAACGTCACAAGGACCTACATGCTATTTTTCTCGATGCAACGCGGGCAAGGAAGACCGTCCGGCTGCGGATGACAGAGGACGCGGCGCGTCCTGCAGTAATCGCAAGCGGGTGGCTTTTTACGCTTTATATCGCTAGCACCGGTACCAGGGCTTGGTATCATTCTGGGCGCAACGGAATTTTGAGGTTGACATCGCACTGAGATACTTATGTGTTTCTCCGTAGTCCCGGCACTCGCTCGGAAGGTCGTAATATCTCGTAAATGGCATTATCTGACTCAAGCTGGGAGTACCCGGTCATCACATCATGATGTGGAAACAATTTAATACACCGCATGGTATCCATGTTTTCTGTTCGGAGCCTTTTCTTCCGACCACCAACATCAAATCCCGTCTCGTCGCTGCTGAGCCTCCTGCGGACCGCAACACCGTTGAAAATGCTAGGTTGTCTAGTATGGCCCGGTGTTTTGAATAGGAGGGAAAAAATGGGGAAAACCCAATCTCGTACAGACGCTTTAACAAATGAAGCTCGTACCTCGCTTGTTATGTGCCATCTGTTTCCTGACTCGCGCATCCAACTCAATATCAAGTCTATGACGCTGTGCTTCTGCCATATGGGTCCTCGTTGGGTTACATTTATTCAAGACATCGTCTGCGCGGTCTGTGGCTCGGACGTCGTCCCGCTGGCCTCCCCGTCGCCCCGCCTCTTGCTGCATCTGCTGAGTCAATGGACGCACCACCAATACGTTCTTTTGTGCTCTCCCCGATTTGGCGCCGCTTGTTCATTGTCTATGGTCTCACTGCGCGCTGAGTGTTCCCGTTGTGCTACGGACGATAATTTCTAAATTTAATACCCACTGAGTATCTTGTCTCGGAAACGGCTCTGAGTCCGACCCTATATCTTTGCCTTCAGCACCGATAAGAATCAACTCTCGTTGCAGAAAGCCTAACAGCCTCTAACAGCTCTTATCATGCTAGCGGCGGCAATCTTGAATCAGGTTTTCGTAACTGTCATTCCAAACGTAGTCCTGAACCTTGCGAACTGGGTGTATACAGTATAGTGATCTTTTGCGACGCCGGTGCCTCGCTCCTTTGTAATAAGCGAGGTACGAGCTTCATTTGTTAAAGGATTCAGCGGTTGTATAGCGGTGACAGCGTCGCATGGATGTTAGACCACGGAGGCGACTTGCCACCGTGATTCTACTTGCTAATAGCTCCTGCCATGACAAATACCTCCAGACAAAGTCTTTGGCGACCTTGAACAACGGCTGACTCATAATTCAAAACCATCAAACGTCAAGGTTGAAGAAAATCAACGCCATTCCGATTCAAGATTCAACGAATTCTTCAACGAACTTTCCTTCAAGACTCCGGCGGGAAGTGCTTCAAGGCCTTTTGCATGAATTTCGCACTCGTCGACCTTTGGGAAATTCTTCAAGATTGAATTGCTGCAAGAGAGCGCAAGCTACGCCGCACGCAATGGAGGCGATACTGCTCGATGGAATGCTCCATGCTTTTCCTCAATATTCTAGATGGCGAACAAGATTCGGTGACGACTCAACATCCGAAGACTGGCAAGCCTCAAAGAATTGAATGTCAAGATCAAGCGCTCAATATATCGGTGGCAGAACTACCACGATGGCAGTTCAAGTCTCAAGGCCTCAACACCCTCATCAGGACCTTGGTTGAAGACAACGTATGTACGTGCAAGATCCTGAACTCATTAAGATTATCTTGTCAGCAAAACACCCTTCGTATTGGGACAAGCACCTCACTTCGACGCTTCTGTAATATCGACGATACATCAATACTCTTTCATGGTCATCAATATTAGTGTCGACGGCTTATCTACCGGCAGGCATTCAAATAATCGCACTTGATTCGTGGTGCGTGTTTTTTTTATTCTTTTGTGCTGCGAGATTAACTTGAGCATGTAAGAGCTGCCTGACACTGTATCAATATTTATTTGTTCGCAAAGCAGGCTCGCCTCTTCTCCCTAGATTCGTGGCTCATGTACATACTTCGCGCTTGAACTGATTTCCTTTTTTTTGTTCAATTACCAGTGAAAAATGAAAATATATTTGGGATCCTCCATGCTGTTTTATCAAGAACAACAGAAAACGAGTGGTTTTTTGTGGAATTTGGCAGGTTGGTTGATCACGTGTGATCCGTCTGCTAACGGCTATTTCCGATCACTAATTTGGTTCTTCGCCTTTGATCCAAACAACGCGTCCTCCTTCCTTCCACTCGCACTCTACCCTTCTCTGGAACTCCAAGAGTATCCATATTCCACCAGCCGCCGCCGTTTGGCACACTTGTTTGAGTTGTTCAAGTTGAAGCCCATACAAAAACACGCCGCGCCCACTGCTGATGTGCCTCTTGAATGCATACAGCGTCTTGAGCAGTCCTTGTTCTCTTCCGCTTTTTCTTGAAGCGCGACTGAAAATCTGCCTTTCCCTTGCAGCCTTGCTCACAAACCTTGGATGCTCTGCAACCACTTTTATTTTAAGCCAAGTACTACTACTGTTTCACCCACTCTCCCTCTGGCGACACGATTTACGAAGGTCTCTTCCAGCTCCCTACGGGCCAAATAGGGGTGCTCAATTCTTAGCCCGTCCATCCGTCCCGTGAAAAATAATTAATATTTGTCCGAAACAAATAATTGATGCGATGTTTTATCGAGGCGGACACAGTTTGCAGATGAATATACAGCCCTGATGCGTGTCAAGGGACCTTTGAATGCTAAAACATATGCTATATTGAATTTTTGGTAGAAGTTGAGCAGGAGGCAGGCCCAGCGGGCGGAACAAAGTTTGTTTGTTTTGATCAAATATTAATTATTTTTCGACGGGACGGACGGACGGGCTAAGAATTGAGCACCCCTTTTAAAAGGCGCAATAATAATAATAATTAGTTTGTAATTAGTCGAACAGTGGCAGCATCACGACGCTTAACGTTAGACAGGCAGATCATGTCGGGACAGGTCTCAAGAGTTTCCAGCTTGATGCGTTCAATCTTCCTCTCGTCCATATCGCTGGACGCCTCACCAGCGGGATATACACGAATTTCCGATTTCTGGGAACCGGCCCGATTCGGCACGACGACATCCTCCGCTCCAAACATTACCACATGTCCTTCTACCCGAGACGTCCTGACTCGGACTGCGTCCTCTTGAGTCAGAATCCTCGGAGACGACATATCACACATTTATCTGGCGCGTCTGGTATTTAAGCCCACGTTCCTGGCGTTAAGCACCGATTGGGAGTGGTGTATATTCATTACCGTTTAAAGTAGCCTCTGCTGTTGCCATCTTTCCGCTCCTGCCATGTCATCTATTCCCCACATCGACCAGGAGGTCTATGTGGTCCCATCGTTCACCTTGGAATGCGGCACGGAACTCAAAGAAGCGCCCGTAGCATACAAGACTTGGGGCAAGCTGAACGCGGAGCGCGATAATGTTATGGTTATCTGTCATGCGCTCACCGGGAGCGCCGATGTCGAGGACTGGTCTGTCCCTTCGCAATACTGCGCATATCATTCGATTTTAACGATAAATGCAGGTGGGGCCCGCTTATGGGCCGGAACAAAGCCTTCGACTCGTCTCGCTTTTTCATTTTCTGCGCCAACACCCTCGGTTCGCCGTATGGCTCCGCGTCCCCCATCACCACCAACCCCGCCACGGGGCTCCCGTACGGCCCCGCCTTTCCCCCCCACCTCGATCCGCGACGACGTGCGCATCCACCTCGAAACGCTCGCCGCCATTGGTGTCTCGCGCATCGCCGTCGTCATCGGCGGCTCCATGGGCGGCATGGCCGCGCTCGAGTACCCGCTCTGTGCCCCGCCGCACCTCGTTCCGCGGCGCGTCGTCCTGCTCGCGACCAGTGCGCGCCACAGCGCCTGGTGCATCTCGTGGAGCGAGAGCCAGCGCCAGAGCATCTACAGCGACCCCGCGTACCACAACGGGTGGTACGCGCCGGGCGAGCAGCCGCGCAGCGGCCTCGCCGCCGCGCGCATGTGCGCCCTGCTGACGTACCGCTCGCGCGATTCGTTCGAGCGGCGCTTTGGGCGCAAGGTACAGGGCGTGGCGCCCCGGCCTGTGTTGCAAGACGCTAATACTATTATTGCTACCGCTGCCAGTGCGGGCGCCGAGCTGATGACGCCGCCGGCATCGCCCGGACTCGAGGCTGCGGACATGCACAACGACGGACACCGGAACCGGAGACCACGCCCGGACTCGGGGAGCAGCGTGGGGGCCGCCGGCGACCCGACGACGGGTATGGGCGCGGTGGCGCCCCCGTCGGCGCTGCGTCCGCCGATATTCTCCGCGCAGTCGTACTTGCGCTACCAGGGCGACAAGTTCACCGCGCGCTTCGATGCGAACTGCTACATCCACATCACGCGCAAGATGGACACGCACGATATTGCGCGGGGACGGGTGGGTCCCGCGCAGGATGAGGACGTCGGGGACGTGGACGGCGACGAGCTGCTCGCGCGCACGCTCGCCACACTCCCTCCACGCGCGCTGGTCATTTCGATACAGAGCGATGGGCTGTTCACGCCGCCTGAACAGGCGCTGCTGGCGACGCACATCCCTGACTCGGAGCTGTATATTGTGCCGAGTGGCGAGGGCCACGATGGGTTCCTGACGGAGTTTGAGGAGGTGAATCGGTGTGTGTTGGGGTGGCTGCGGCGAGAGTTTGCGGAGGTGTATCAGGATGACGGGAACGCGGATGCTGGCGGTGGCGACGCTGCGGATGACTTTGCGGTTAAGAAGGAGAGCGTGTTTGGGGAGGCGGAGGTGGAGTTCACGCAGTGGTAGCGCGACAGGTAGATGTGTTTCTCGAATTTATTCATCCCATATTGTGTGGGCTCTAGAATCATCCCAATAATGTATTCCTATTATGTATAGCCTCTGCCTGCGCCTTAGAACGCTACTTTTTTTATTTGCCATCGCAAAGTCCCATCAAATTTGCCAAACACGATACAACACCGCTTCGCACTCCCGTTTCTTCCGCTTTGACCAGGCTCAAGCTCCGCGTCTTCCCTGTCATTCGGATTAACCGTCGCCCCCGCCCCCACACCGAATCGCCTGAAAGGCGCTGATGGTGGTGAATATGTGCCCTCATACGCTCCGGAGCTCCAACATGCGTCCCTTTTCGTTTCATCGCGGATCTCCATAGCTTGCATGCATGTGCTCTCCGGCTACAATACGCTCCATAAATCAAATGGCTCCTCGGGCAACCCTGCCGATAGGGCAGCAAGAGCGGAAAAGAAAACAGTCAGGCGACCCGCCTCGCGAGCCCAATAGTACAATAGGACGTATATGTACGTAGAAGTCCTGTCTGACAGACATCGTATCTTCACAGTTCGCTTTTCGTGGCATTCAAAATCTAATCCAGCTGATTCCATGTCATTTTTAGTTTTGGCTGGGTAGGTTTCGCCGATAATAATGCTATCTAGGCTGGGAATCCTCTTCGTTTCGTCGCGCAACCCGAACGTCGCCGAAATTTTTTTTCGTGTGATGTTTTTTCTCTGGACAAATTCGCCCCATATGACCCGGATGTCTGCGGCACAATAATTAGCTTCTTTCGATGCCACACGGCAAAACCAACAAAAAGAAGCACACACCATCTGATCGGGGTCGACCGTCGCTGTCTACGACAACATAAAATCGGCCAGCCGCCCCTCCAATTCAGGATTCACTCCCCTATCATGAAACTCTCCCTTTTTGCCTGCGCCGCGCTCCTCCCCTCCGCGCTTGCCCTATGGCCCCTCCCCACTGGCCTTACCGTCGGCACGACGCCCCTCCGCCTCTCCAAAACGTTTGACATCAAACTCTTCCCCCACGCTCCAGCAGATCTCGTCCAGGCCGTGGCGCGCGCGAAGGCGCTCCTCAAGGACGACAAGCTGAAGCCCCTCGTCATCGACCGCGGCGCCTCCGCCAAGTCCGCCATCGCCAAGGCCAAGTCGCTTCCCTCGCTGACCTTGTCCTTGACCACCACCCCAAAAGGCGGCGCGCGGAGCATCTCTGCAGAGGCAATTGACCCCGTTGGGACCCGCGTCGAGGCCTACACGCTGTCCGTCCCCGCGGATGGCTCCGGCGCCGTCCTCTCGGCCAACTCGACACTAGGCTTGTACCGCGGTCTCACGACCTTTGGACAGCTTTGGTACGACTCGGAGGGCTCGACGTACTCTCTCGTTGCGCCGATTCAGATTTCCGATGCCCCCGCATACGCACGTGCCTTATTAGTTAAAGGTGTTCAGTGAAGCTTATGTCCGTCTTATAGCCTTACCGCGGATTCATGCTGGATACTGCCAGGAACTAGTGAGTTTATTCTCCTTCACATATCTTTCGGCTTGTTTATTTTCCCAGCTTCCCTGTCTCCGACATCAAACGCACTCTCGATGCCATGAGCTGGGTCAAGGTGAGCTCCATTGCGTTGGCCTCAGCTTCCGGCGTTCTAATCCCCCCCCTCCAGATTAACACCCTGCACTGGCACGTCGTTGACAGCCAGAGCTTCCCTCTGGTCATCCCCGGTTTCACGGCGCTCGCCGCCAAGGGCGCCTACTCCTCCTCTGACGTCTACACCCCGAGCGATGTCAAGGAGATCGTTTCCTACGCCGCTGCAGTACGTCTCTCCTCGATCTTGCAAATTCGATCTCTGCTTAGCCCTTCTCCTTCAGCGTGGTATCGAAGTCATCCCCGAGATTGACACACCAGGACACACCTCCGTCATCTCCAAGGCTTTCCCGGAGCACATCGCCTGCGCTGAAGCCACACCCTGGTCCCAGTTCGCCAACGAGCCGCCCGCTGGTCAGTCTCCCGTGTCAACCTTTTCAGCGGAAATCTAACGCGTACGTCCACAGGGCAGCTCCGCCTCGCGTCTCCCCAGACCATCAAATTCACCGGTGACCTGCTCAAGGCCGCTGCGTCTTTGTTCACCAGCAAATTCTTCTCGACCGGAGGAGACGAGATCAACGCCAAGTACGCGCTCTCCTATTCATACCGGTCGTCGAATGCTGATTGAGCGGACGCAGCTGCTACACCCAGGACAGCTCCACACAGAAGGACCTCGCCAATAGCAAGCAGACGTTCGCACAGGCGTTGGACACCTTCACGCAAGCTAACCACGCTGCTCTGCGGTCTGTTGGAAAGAGTGCAGTCGTCTGGGAGGGTGCGTCGTGTTCCCCGAAGGACTTGTTTCCGTGTCTGATTATCCGCCACAGAGATGGTCCTGCAGAACCCCGTCAAGCTCGCCAACGACACCATCGTCTTGTGCGTTTTTTCCCCCGCTTTCCTCACTCGTTGTGCGTACTCAGTATATATCGCGTAGGGTCTGGATCTCCTCGGCCGACGTCAAGGATGTCGCAGCATCGGGCCTCAGAATCGTCCACGCCGCATCTGACTACTTCTACCTCGACTGCGGCCACGGTGGCTGGGTCGGTGCCTTCCCCGCCGGCAACAGCTGGTGCGACCCCTTCAAGACCTGGCAGAGGGTACGCTTGTTTCACCGTCTTTTTTTCGCTCTCACCCACAACCCACTCGACGCACAGGCATACACCTTCGACCCCGTCGCAAACCTCACCGCGAGCGAGGCGAAGAACGTGATCGGCGGGCAGAGTCTGCTGTGGACCGAGCAGAGCGGGCCGCAGAACCTCGACAGCACGACGTGGCCGCGCGCCGCGTCGACGGCGGAGCTCTTCTGGAGCGGCGCCGGCGGGGACGTGCAGGCCGCGCTGCCGCGGCTGCACGACCTCGTCTACCGCTTCCGCCAGCGCGGTGTCGCGGCGATCTCGCTGCAGCCCGAGTGGTGTGCCGTGCGCCCTGGCGCGTGTGATTTGACCGCATGAGGATGGCATGAGAGCGTGATTCGCCGGCATGATAATATTCGTCGAGCGTTGTATCTTCCACTGTATAGGGTAGTCCTGAGCGCGGTTTGTGGCTAATAACCAATATATCATTCCTGGGTGGTGGCTTGGGGGGGCCACTAGGATGTCCACTCGTTCATAATCACCTTTGGTCGCGCTTGATATACCTCTTGAAGTATGGCTGTAGTCCAGCGAAAGGATGGATTGGAATGGGTTTTTACTCAGGACATTAATGGCGGCAAATTTAGGCAGACTTTAACAAGTACGAGGACGTTGTATTCGTGGAGTTCTCTCCTTGCAATTATGAACCGAACAACGGTGATATGTGGAAAGAAACAACTCCCAGAAAATATGTATGTGAGACGTTGCGTATCGCCAGTTTTCGAGTGTACTTGATAGGAAATCTAGAGAGTAGACGAGTCAAAAATCATTAGGACTGCCCATAAGGTGAATGAATTACTTGGACAGATTGCAGTTAACTTCATCTCTCCAGATTGAAATCGTCAACGCTTTCGTATTCTCCGGTCTGGATAAGGACGCTGCCCAAGCCAGCGACTGCCGGCGGTGACGGAAGGGCAGCGAGCTGTTTGCGAGTCCACCTACGTGAGAGGATGGCCTTTTTCATTACGGCGTCCGAAAAATTAGCACCGACGACCGTTAGCTCCATCACAAATAGTTTGGGGGCTAGATGTACGGCATCCACTGGCAGTGGCGAGTACTCGAAGGCGTTGAAAAACTCGTCATCAATGCACCTTATGCAATGGTCCATTCCAAGGTATGTCAAGGACGGTGAATTTCGAAGCAGAGCCACGAGGTCGCTCGACGTGAGCGAACAGGTGTCGATGGTGAGGGTCGCGACGTTGGGGCAGCGCGATTGGAATGGGGTGAAAACCGAGGTGTCCCAAATGAGTTCGGGATCGAGGGTCATGTCCAGCGCTGCCAGGGCCGGAAGTTCGAGACCTTCGAAGAAGTGCATGAAGTGCTCGTCATGTTGAGGATGTCCCGAAAAGACGTAGATGGACAGACGTTCCAATCTTTGGAGAGTGACAACGCCCGCACGAGGCGCAACGGGCCGGTTGCGCCTGGCGTGCATAGTGAGAGCGGCGGATACGAGGCTAGTGCACTGTACAAGAATATCGGCGCAGGTTTGGGGCCAGGGAGATGTACCCCACAAGTTATTTAGGCTGAGAGCGGTGAGCTGAGCCCAGGGCATGGGGAATTGGCCAAAGTCACTGATACGAAGCTGAACTCGACGGAGGCGAGGGGCGCTAAGGAACGCGGTTACTGTGTCGTGATCCACCGTTCGGGGGCGGAACAAGGATACTTCTTCGATATTCTGTAAAGTATCTGCCGGACCCAGCTGAGCGAGCATGGTCACGAAATCGTCCTGCAAATGCATATTGTACCAACGGCTGGCTGCACCTAGCAGCAACTTGGTCAAAGGTTCGATATCATACAAAGCCCCGAAACGAGGTTGAGTCGTAATGCAGATGGGATTTGGTGCGGATCGTTCCAGCCAGAACTTGGTGTCCGCTATGAGATCAACTCCAGGTGCAGCACCTGTGTATATCCTATACGGCGCGGTCCACAACAGCCGGGTTTTCTGTGCCACCTGTCTCCAGTGTCGACACACTTGACATATGTGCAAGAGATCTTTCAGAGCGTCATGCAGCGTCTCGTCCCAGTCGATATCGATATCGCGGGACGTGAGGAGGAAGAGAAAAATCTCCGACAAGAGTTCGGTGGGAATTTGTTGAATGGGGATGGCGCTGGCGCGAGAGACCGTAGCATTATTACGAGGGGGATTGGGTTCCCCGTTTTG
Source organism: Mycena rebaudengoi (assembly GCA_029282285.1). Lineage (NCBI taxonomy): Eukaryota > Fungi > Basidiomycota > Agaricomycetes > Agaricales > Mycenaceae > Mycena > Mycena rebaudengoi. Next base: position 21,574 of record JARJCX010000378.1, read on the forward strand.
CCTCTCGAGGGCCAGGGTCGATGCCGCCTCTTTTAGCGGGAGGGCCGATGTCAATGTCGCCATATCTGAAGCAGCTTAGTTTGGGCTTCAGAAAAAAAGAATAAGGGCATGTACCCGACGAGGGGAAAGCCAATATTACTATTTTCCTCGAACAACTACAAGTATCGGGAAGGTCAGTTGGCACTGCCACCGCTAATCTTCTCTTCTGCCGCCAATCTGCTACCGTGGTCCGCTGGAATATCTTTACTATTTAGACTGGCCCCTGGGATATTTCGAACACGCCGAGACTGTGACGGATCTTCCACTATTCGATTCAAGCAGCGTCTTATGCTTGGATGGTCTCAGTTTGCTCTTAAATCCGCAGAATCCGCTGCCCAGGATCGGTGTCGTCGGTGACAAGGTCTATGTCTATAAAGGACAATCTTAGAACACTTGCGTCCGTCCCTATTTAACAATGAGCTATGGTTCGCTAGTTTCAAGAGTGAACACATTTTCTATCATTCGGTAAATCATGCATTTCCTGAAGAGTCTCCCAGGCCCTTCTATGTATATAGGTGGATATTTAACAGCCTCTCTCATATCGGCACTGCGCTCTACTCTGCATGTCGAGGTCTGCTTGACGTATGTGCCAGAAACGCCTTCTACTTGTGAGGTGGCCTATGTCAGTGGGTATACAGCCTCTACTCAGACTCCACGCTGCCTGCCTGCTCTTGAATTGCCCTCGTCGCCAGCACCTGGCCCCCACTCCCCGCTAACCCTTCCCCTCCGGAGTTACAGGTCTTTCGCCTATATAAATGCATTCCCTCTTCCACCAGCGGTCACCTTTTCTCTCTCCTTGTGAGATAGTACGGCGGCTTCGTTGGCCCCAAACTTGGAAGACGCCAGACTACTTGGACCCCACGAAAGGCACTTATCCGACCGGCCGTGTTAATGAAGCACTCCCATTTGTTCTGTAGCGTCCTCCACTGTATCCCCGACCCCTATATCGGTGCCCAAGCCTGAAGGTTATATGTCACTCTTGTTCTAGCATCCTGCGGGACCCCACCGGCCGCAGTAGGCATGGGGCCGAACTTCTTGCAGGCGGCATATGGCGGCAGTATCTGCAGCTCGCAATACGAGTTATTACTATTAACCGGGTGTTGGTCTTTCTATCACTTTATTTTCTCGGTTTGCCACCACACTCAACTCTTCCGCAATTTTCCAGCAGAGATTTAATTCAGTTGTTATAGCAATCACAAATTAGCATGAGGAGCTGGTTTAGATAAAGCGACATATGAGCCTCCTTGCCACCTAATCTTCAGGAAATGTATAGCTGCTATCTCCTCAGCAAAGGGTCCACCCCGAGATTTTCCGCAACAAAATTCGAATGCGCGATTGTTTTGTTTCATACAATTGGGACTCTCAAATCTTCAAATGCACAGTTATTTATTTTTAATACAATTCGGATTCCAAAACGCGCTGTTCTTCGGAAATTAACATAAACCACCCAGGACCGGCCGCGTGATCGCGTAACTGGCTTCTTCACCTCAGGCTCTCATGTTCTCCGTCGAACCCTCCCAATCGCAGACCATCCTCTCACCGACTCGGCGTTGTGGGATGGCAAAGAATCTGATACGACAATGGCAGGGTTCATTTGATTGAAGCTAGAACTAGAATCCAGGAATTCGAGCTGGACAGTAGCATTAGCCGACGAGCTACTTCAACGTTATCTGAACGTAATCAACGTTCACTGGGACTGAGGGGTCGATACGGGCGAGGACTAAGGCGCGGAAGTACTTATTTCCCCTAATTTAAAGCGAACGGGCCCGCAAGTAATTTGAATTTATCTCGAATAAATCGGCACTCATTATTTCGCTAGAGAACGATTCTGATGATGGTGAGGGTGAGTGCCCCAATACTCCGCTAAGCCCGAAGATAATTCCGGCATGTAGCATGTATAGCCTTCGGCGGCGATTTGTGACCGGACATATATGTTCGGTGTACGTCTACAACTTGTACTTGTACCTCAACCACCAAGGCAGGCCGCCTCTGTCTGGATGCTGTCGGCTCCATCTGCCCCTTGGCCACAGGAAACATCGACTGTTCATGATTCTTACGAGGAGCATACCCCACGAGTGATCTCAGTGGTGCAGAGAGCGACGGTCCCCGACCCAGACGCTGTTGGTATGTGATCTGTCGACTTTCAATTCTTCCTTTCAACGTTACTCCCCAGCCAAAGCAAAGACCGATTGCGAGATTCATTCAAGCAATGCCGTCGTGTCGTGTTTCCCAACTGCTAAAACGGTTATACAGCAGCACCAGCTGGCAGCCTTCGTCTGTACGTCACTCTTTTATCCTTTTCTCTTGGAAAGCAGTCTTAATGACACCCAATCTTATGCAGGGAATTCCAATCTTCCTGACTTGACGCAAAGAAATCGGGTGGACATCTACCTTTTTCACGGCGACTCTCAAGAGCAGATCCTTTCTCTCAAAAACCAATTCAACCCTAGAGGAGAAGCAGGGTCTATCACCGTGCCGGTCAATGATTCTTGGTGGGGCGACAGAGGCGCCGATTGGGCTGGGCAAGATATATCCTACTTATTCTACTGGATGCTTTCCCCGAGTGGCCACTCGCTGACGGAAGGAATCCAGAAGCCCCAGGCGACGTTTTCGGCAGTCCGTAGGTGACACCCGTCTTGCAGTCGAGCCTAGGGGCTCACACATTTCATAGAAACGACCTACGCCGACTTTGTGATTGCCTCCATGTCGTCAGCCTCTGCTTCGAAACCGACGGTCATAAGCAGTTCATCGTCGAGCGCCTCGGGCCTGCTAACCACAACAACCGTCACAACGGTGGGGGGGCCAGGACCGCAGCTCCAATCCACCGACAACTCCAGCTTCCCGATCTGGGCCATCATTGTGCTCACTCTTGCCGTGGTGGCGACATTGGGCTGCCTTATCCTCCTCATTATCTACAGCGTCCGCAGGCGGAGGCTCAAGTCCCGCAGCCATGCGAATGGCTCAAGCTCGCGTAACATGACACAAATAGACAAGCAACCGGCGGCGGCGGCGGCGGCGGCAGCAGCAGCAGCGTCCGACGCTATCGCGTACCGCCCGAGTGATACGTCGACTGAACGCAGACGCGGTGCTGTTTCGCCTGATTCGACGATCTCGCGAACAGCCGACGGGATCTTCTCAATTGAGGATGCTGCGCTCATGGCGGACGCTTTCCGCGCCGCGCTGCGGCAACCGGACTTTGCGGAGCGGCCGCTGGAAGAGGGGGAGAGCCCTGTGGAGCCACAAAACCACGACCGAGAGCGGGAGGCGCTGATGCGCGAGCTGGGGGATGAGGGGACGTACCTGAGCAGTGTCAATTCCGTGCGAGACGTACGGGTGGAATCGAGCGAAGGCGGGGATACCACTCCGCGCTCTAGCTACAGTCCCCACCCTGGCCACCCTCTTTCGCGGTGACTCGCACCTTTAGAGCACTGGACATTTTACCCCCTACGGACTACGGCACGTCGCTCCCATCGTCGCTTCCAGTTGCATACCCATCCGCGGAGAATGTTATCGAGCTCGATAGATATGTGCGAGCCCAACGCATCATGATACCGCCGCGGTCAGCGGCGTTTCGAATGGCATAATCGGCTTCCGTTGCGCGCTTCTTCGCATCGCTTCGCCAACAATCGGCACCACAAGTCCCTTTGACGGCCCCTGGGTCTAAACTAGGTCGATGCGCTGCTCGGGCGCCCACGTTGGCGTTCATTTTGAGGGGTGTTACAGGACAACAGTGATGTCGAGGTGATGACCCTGATGTGTTGACGCTCACGGACTTGAAGCGGGATCCTCTGCCTTCGTCTTGCCATTAGACTTTAATGTTCAGCGGGTACTACACATTATTTACATGGAATTAGCAAGAATATCATTATTTGTGTACACTCTTCCTGTATATTAATATCAGGGTGTTCCAAATCCCCCGCTCGCTCGCTGAGAGTCAATTATGTCGTAGGCCGTACACATATCTGCTTGTGCTCCTTCCAGTGCGCAGTTTGGCAGCTGTATATGCAGACATGAAGACCGGCAAAAAAGTGGACTCAAAGGAGGGACGTACTCTTGGCCGCAATAATATACCTTCCTGCAGGCGGAACAAATTTTCGGAGCTTGCAAAGGTTTGCAATAGCACGCGCAGAGTGCAGACGACTTCTTATCCCTCTTGTCACGAACAGTCTCCGTCTGGAACATTCCGGTGGATCATATGCAAAACCGGCGGGTGTAACGGCTTGATGCGTGCCTATGCTTCGTCATGGGCGTTGGATGTCCGAACGCGGTCTTTTTGGGGCCAGAAGGGACGCTCGCGGGCGAAGCGAGGGCGTCCGTGATGCGTTTGCGCGCGGTGGTGAGATCGAACGCGAGCGGGTCGAAGCGCCAGCGGGAACCGAGACGGCGCACCTCCGGGTCGGCTTCGTAGTTGGTCGAACAAGTGATTTGGGCGTGTTTTTCCGAATCCAACGAGTTTATGAACTCAGTCCAGTTGCGGTGGCCCTGGCCGTCCTCGCGGGGGCACGCGCCGCTGCCTGCGAGGAGGGACACCTTGCCGTCCGATTCAGCAGGTGGCAGAATAGAGTCAACGTAGATATCGTGCAACCAGAAGTAGGAGCAAGCAAATGCAAAAAAAGGCCGGCGGGTATGAGAAATACGATACAGCACCTCGAAGAAAGTCGCATGGGTATACACCGTGACGGACGATCCGGAGCAAAGGGGTACCTGAGAGGCGAATGGGTTTCGATGCGACAAAATCGAGGTGTACGCAGTAATGGGAGCCAGGAAGGCGAAGTGGGTCCTCGATGGTGAAGAATTGGCCGCCTGAGCTTGGGAATGTTTACTTCATGACTTCGAGAAAATTGGGGCTTGAGTTTGCATCTGGAGCGAGCCATATCGATGAGAATGTCAAATATGAGGCAGGCCGCTGCGGCCGAGGCGGGTAAGGGCGTGAAAATCTTGGGCGTCGTCGACCTCCCAGTGGATGTAGAGATGATAGTTGGTGCGCTATGGGAAGCAATGAGCCAGGGGACAGAGGTATCAGAAACAAAGGCTTACAAGGACAAGAAAACAGTCCGGATCCGCAGAGCAAGGGTCCAAGCAATGAAAGTCAAGGAACATACCTCGGCGATTGACAACCGCGCCAGCAAGGAGTAGAGTGCGCCTGTGGTACCCTCGGGAGAAGCATGAACGCTAAACGCGCGGAGTGCGCAGCGTCGCGAAGCGCACTTCAGCGGCTCTGCCAGTGGTCGGGCTCGGACGCTGGAAGGATGATGTGCGCGCGCGGTGTGTGCGGGCTCAGGTAGCTGTCGACTCCTCCTCGCGGTGAGTCTCGGCGTCCTGAGCTGGAATGCAGACCGTCACTGGCTACCGCTGAATGCCCTGGGATGACGGGTAGAGGTCATCGCCGGGTTTGTGACGGAAGATGGGTGGGACGACCACCGGGCGAGTCTTGTAGCAGGAGTTCAGTAGCAGCAGCAGGAGCCTCTGCCTGTTGGCGCACAATCTTTCTGGGACGAGGACGGCGTCGGAGGGCAGCATCAGAGGCTCAGATAATCTCAAATTGAAACAGGCCCGGCTGACCCATCGAGCGTCGGATGGAAGCTGCTATCGAGTTGGTGGCGGAAGGAGGGCGGGGCGAGTATGTACGGAGCGAGTCGGCGGTTGGCGTGACGAGGGCCGCAGAAGAAACGAAACCAGTTTCCCAGGATGTGGCGGAGGAAGAGCCGTTGTGCGCGTGCGTTTGGCGGGGTGGTCGACGTCGCGGACGCGATCACTGCTCGGGAGTCTTAGTCGATGCTATTATTATATTAGGCCTTACCAGCCGATGCTATTATTAATTAAAGGGATATATCACTCAGGTACTTCAAAATTCAAACGGTGCAGATTCCCCACTGATCCCAGCGCTCACTGCCGACGCCTGCTCCGACGATGAAGAGGTCTTTCGGGTCGTACGTCGCCTTGATCGCGCTGAGTTTGGCGTAGTTCGGTCCAAAGAAGGTCGTCTGGAAGGTTGCCTCGAGGACATCCGCCTCGTTGGAGTAGGCACCGGCGTTGGCACCGGAGAGCTGTTTGAGGATCGGCAGCTGCACGTCCCGGAATCGCGTGCGCAGCGCTTTGATCTGGGCGAGCGGCGTCGAGTCGGTCCACTCATTCACGAGTACAATCTAAGCGCAGAGCTCAGCACGCTGACCGGGCGGAGGAGATGAAACATACGTGTGTCTTGGCCGTGCGCCATGCGGGATTAACGGCATTCGAAATGCCAGCGTTTGCTGTGACTTGGCCTGCGAAAGCGTCAGAAGGGGCGGAAGGAGGATGAAGCGCTGTGCGTACCGCCTGCGACAAGATGGCCCAGGATACTGGAGGCGACGCGTCAGACATTTGCGAGTTGTCGCTCTCAAAGACTCACCTTAACGATCCGGCATCCAGGAGCTGCTGATAGACTTTGCCCGCGAGCTGAGGTGAATTTGCGTATGTCGCGGTCGGGATGAGGCGCGAGCCTAGTACGATGTTGGATCCGACGCTGTCATCCGCTTGGAATAGCACATCGTTGATGAGGGCGTACGTGTACCACTCGGACACAAGCGTAACACCGGATAGTGCCTTGGCGGCGTTCAAGAACGGCGCAAAAATTGCAGCCGCTTGCGTAGTCGTCGAGTTGGGCATGTATGTGTACAGTGTGAGAGTAATTGGCTGCGGCTGAGATGCTTCGGTTGGAGGTGGCCGGGTCACGTAGAAATACTGGCTCCCGCGGATCGGGTCGAGGTCGAAGATGTGCTGCGCGTGGAGCGTGGCGAGCGTCCCGAGCGCGGCGGGGCTCGACGCAGACAGTGTGATCAGGGCAAAGGTGATGTTGAAGGTGGGGAAGGTGCGGAAACTGGCGGACACCAGGACACCCCAGCTGCCGGCGCCTCCGCCGCGAAGCGCCCAGAATACTGCAGGCGGTGATCAGCCCTCGGCCCCAGGTGTGAAGTAAGTACAAACAGTCTGGATTGGAGACACTATTGGCGGTGAGAAGCTCGCCACTTGCAACGACGATCTTGAATTCTGCGCACACATCGTCAGATACAGATGGTCACGAAAGAAAAGCAGTCGTACCGAAGGCATTATCGGCCGCGAGTCCATAGGTAGGCGACAACGCAGAGTGTCCCGCGCCTTGTAAATAGCCTCCAGAGGCGCAGACGGTGGCAGCTGATCCACCAACCGCGATTTTACCCCTGGCCTTGGCCTGCTGGTACAAGTCCTGCGAGTGCACGCCACTCCCCACCGTGATGGCGGGGCCTAAACTCTGTCCGCCGACCATGAACGCGTCGGAAACGGAAATGTCGGTGAGCTTGGCCGTCGAGATAAGGAGAGAATTGGGTGCAGTCGAACGGCCGAGATAATCGTGGCCGCTGGCTTTGACAGCCAAACGAAGATCCCAGGTCGCCGCAAACTTGACCGCAGCCTTGGAACGTATCAGAAGGATACAAGTTCCAGAAGACGAGAGACAGCACCTGAATATCCGCGGCGGATGTCGCTTCTACAGCGTAGGTAGGGACATCGCCCTGCCCACAAGTTGTCGCATTTCTAAGGCAAAGAGACGGAGGAGACAAATCATAGCCCTGTTAACAATGGTTCAATCGAACGTTGAAAATGCCGCAAATGGATTATGCCAGTACCTGCTCCCAGTTGACCTGCAGATGGCTCAGACGCATACAAATACACATGGGGACGCTACGAACCTGATTCATCGCGCCTGGAATTTTACTCCTAAAAAGGGCGCTAGTCCACTGCGCGTCGGTGCAAGCGCCAGCAGGGAGGCTAGCGCAGTATTTTGCGGAGGGTACCGCCTTGACTAGATGTCCCGATATCGAGGAATTGAATGCATTCCAAGCAGCAGTGGTCGGATACCCAGCGCTGCCAGGGATATTTCGACATCGTGCGTCAGCTGAGGTAACAGAGAACGCGCAAAGGACCAGAACAGAGGCGTTGGCCATGAAGGACTTCATACTGGCGGTTACCGTTTCTGCGCAAGCGTGGGTGGAGCATGGCCCTTATATATCGTCCAAGGTTCCAGCCCGGACGACATCAACTTTGGATGAGATCCGTTGGTCCGTCAGGGTCTGCAAACGCTCTGCGGAGTTAAGTTATCATCAACGTCGGAGCGTGAAGCTTACCTCGCTAGACCTCGCCAATACCCTCGCTAGTTTATGTAAGTTAACTGTTTCTCGTCAGAGAACCATGGGATTTGTCGAATAGATAATAGATATCGTCGATCCTGCGACAGCAATGCGAACCGCAGGTCGGGCGGGTCGTTATCCTGCACACCAGAGTCCGTCGTGTGAAGGCCAAAAAAATAAAATTAGGTAAATCAGGAACTTTGCAATTTGCCAATTTGTTCGATGTGCCCACACGGCGGCGCCCAGTCCGGTCGCTATGTGTGATGCATGGGAACTGAAGGTCTTGAAACTGAGCGCTGATCGTTCGGCTAGCTTGGAGGAAGAGTCGTCAAGAGCTTGAGCCTTCAGACGCGATTTCAAGAGGTCGAATATTCCAGACCCTTTCGGCGCTCAAGCACGCAGATCCTTTCTGGTAATTTCGATCGAGAGCTCCGCAAAAAAGCTGAATGATAATTAGCATCTCTGGCTTGTCTCTGGCAAATTCATGGGACTCGGAGGGAATGGAAGTCATCAATAATCCCCGAGCCCTGATCTGCCCTGAAGATCCCAAAACCAAGTTACTGTAGCGAGACTCAAGTGGCGAGCAGAAAAGATGGCAAAACAATACGCAACAACAACGCGTGATGCCGTCAGGAAATGTTAGCATCAATTTTGAGCAGTTGGCGTTGTTTGGCAAAAGCTTGCGTTTCTCGGGATCCTCCGGTTAACGTGCGAAAAACTCCTCTGTACTGAAGTTGTACTTAAGTGACGGTAATAAGTCGCAGTGTAAACCCCTTATCGAATCCTTCACTGAACTCTGCTGTGCCCTGCGTTTGTATGAACTACACCGAACTTTAACCTCTGACGCTGACCTTGAAGTGGCTAGACATTTGGCGCTCAGCGTTCGACATGTCGAGCCTGCGTAAAGGTGCTGAGCGCTTTGCCTTATGGGCTCAGTATTCCTCTATTAAAACGCTGTATTCTTTTTTAGAACCTCACTTAAGTCCATCACCTGATCGCTTATCCACGCCACAGCTCGTATTTGGCCGTCAAATCGGCGTATAAAAACCCCAAGCACTTGGTCAAAGGACACAAAGCTAATTTCAACATGAAGATCGCTTTTACCGCCGCATTTCCCTCACGCAGCTCACCGTCGCTGAAGACTTTATTTGGCGTCGCTACAACAACGGAGGCTGCAATCACAGCTCGCCTGCCTCTGCGACGTTCCCGCCGCTACCTGCCGTCCCGTAATTCACATCGGCCCCACAAAAAGTTTATGCTGACCGCAGTAACATGTAGAAAATCATGACGTGTATCAATACTCTGGCAGGCCTTCCCTGGAACAGACTTGAGACTGGTGACGCCTTTCTATTCTGCGGGGAACAGTCTCGAAAGCGCTGTGTCCTTCTTCCATGCCACCCCTGCTGGGTATGTAGCATTATTATCGTTCTCCTTTGCATGAGATTTAAATCTTATGTCTCCCCAGTTGCGTGATCGGCTCTTTCATTGCGTGGGTTTTGCTTTGTTTTACGAGATGATTTACTTAATTCGCAATGATCAGGTTCCTTGATTCGACACTTAAGCTATAACGTGGGTTGCCTGTCTCTTCCCTTCCGAAACTGAAACCACTAACTGTTGCATCAGAGACATGATTTTCTTGAATCGCGCATGCGAAAAACTTGTGCAAAAGTGGACCTGATTAACGACATTTTTGGAATCAATGCGGCTCCTTCACTATTCTGGGAATATTTTATTCCAAACTGTTCCCAGAGAATCCGCGGTAAATGGGACGAATGAGCAATTTCTTGTTAGCTATAACAGAGTTTCGAGCATATTATTATTGGTATCGCGAATACTGAAACAAGTGTGGTGGCTGTTATTGCCTCGTACACTCCTTGTGATAATTTTCAACGCTGTCCTACTTCGAATTCTCACCTGCCTCAAAATTGCGGTGGAGCCAGTTTGGGAAGAAATGAGAAACGAGAAAAAAGGACATGCCGCCATTCAACGCTGAGCTTTCTTAGGCTTTGACGCTCAGAACCTTCCAGACCCATTAATTAGATGTTCAGCTTGTGAATTTTTCATATTCCACCCGGCTCCGCACTGACAACGCCCGGAAATCAAGTGATTCCCCTCGTTACTCGCAACCACCAAGTGCATTGGCACAGTCCGTAGTTCGCTTCCACATTCACTCGTCTCATCGTCGTCGAAACTTAAACATTCGGGCTCTTGATGGTTGCTGGAAAATTTGCTCATGTCTAATCTCGCAAGCCGACTTCATAATAATATAAGCATTTTGAAAACAATCGTTCAAAGGTATATAATTATAGACAAATGTCAAAGACGCTAAACACGAAGGTGTTGTTTTACTGATGTGCTTCAGCTTGACATGAGCCTGATTACAATTTTCTTGAACACCGTTACGCTTTGAATTCAAGCTACCACTTGGACAGCACTACTCTGTAAAATTTCTGCGAGAAAAATCATCTAGCAAAGTAGGTTTCATCCATCTAATTTCTTTAACATTGGCAATTGAACCAACGAAATCTATTCCTCACACAATCATCTGAGATACATATTTTACAGGGGAGCAACTCTTGGAGAGATGAGAGAAGATATGATACGGTTTTCGTGAATTGAGACACAAACTGGGCCCACTGCTTGCCCACTGCCAAACTTTCTTCGTTTTCCGAAAAAATCCAAGCTTAAGCATTAGATTGACGATACTTTTTGCCGCTTTCTGCATGCGACTCCATAAATATTACTGCCAGCCATTAAACACTTTACGAAGTTGAGCCAAAGTTCTTTGAGCCAGCTATGTGTCCTTATTTGTGTTTGCTCGGCGGGGGCGGCGATCAATCCAAAGTTGCTCTCAACCAGCAGTGACGCACCACCGTATCTTGGCTTGTCCCATCATCGTCGAAACTGGACCTTGAAGCTCTCGACCTACTGAGCATCCATGGGTGCTCGCGTTCCCCAGGAACTCGCAGACGCGATAATCGATACTCTCCATGACAACACGCACGCACTCACCCAATGCAGTCTCGTTTGTCGTGCATGGGTCTCATCTACACGCTACCATTTATTCTCCCACGTCGACTTGGCCTACGAGAAAAAACTGTCGCCTTTCCTCGAGATCCTAGCCGCGGACCTCTGCACCGTCATCCCCTTTGTCAAAGAAATCACCATGCGGTATGATTTTGCTATGAGGCCCACTGTCTCAGGGGGACTTGAAGTAGCCACTTCGACACTACTGCAACATCTATCATCTGTGGTGTCTATGCACCTCTACCACTTCACTTCACCGATTATCCCTTTCTTCGCGGATCTCCTTCCGCGCTTCCCCATGTTAGCGCAGCTGGAACTCGTCCTTATGGAGTGTGACTCACTGAGCCGGCTGTGCCGCCTACTCGATGGCTGCGCAGCCCTGACATCACTGCGAATGGACCGTATCGCATGGCCTCCAGCAAGTGCTGAGTCATCAACGTACCTCCGTGCGTGTTCCATCCGGACGTTGTGTCTTGATGTCAAAGCGAGCTTCCTGGATGCCTTTATGCGCGGCACTCGCGACGAACCCGAAGGTCTCAGTTGTACCACCTTGTTATTATCCAATATCACCCCGGACAGCGTACAATCCGTCCAGCGGTTTCTACGGTGTATAGGTTCGTCCCTGGAGGACTTATCCCTTACCTATGAGTGGGTGTTGCCAGGCAGTGGTGGGTACACTCTAACCTGTTTTGCTTCCACAAATTGATCTTAACTGTACTAGATCTCCCAGAGTTCTGGCGGCACCTCCTGTGTCGCAGCACGCACCTGGCTCGCCTCCGCCTCGAATTCAAGGTCCCCGATGTGCGGATTCTAACGTGCATCACTGCTCTTCTTTCCTCGATTTCTTCGTCCCGTATGGCGAGCATCGCGATTACTTTCCAGCTCCTCTGGCGTCCACACCTTGAATACTCAGACATCGTTGCAGCTTGGTCGGCGCTTGACGGAGTCCTGTCCTCCACACACCTGGCTTCCATCCCGACCCTCGACTTCGAGTTCAAGCTTGGAGACGGGTTTAAGACTGATATTACCGCGCTTGATACTGTAGTCAGGCATCAACTGCCGCGCTGTGGCGCGCGCGTCAATGTCCTCAAGTATCGGATTCCCAATAGGCAGTGCTACCCGTGCTACTAGTCGCCCACACGGCTTCCAAAAAAATGGATCGTTAGCAATTGTGAGGCTTGTCAATACTAGGTTTACGCTTGATAGCTAAACTACGCACGAATGATAGATTACTCGAGGCCTTCAATACAATGGCGTTTGAATAAACAGCGACAGCGAGCAGGATAACACGCTGCCATGCTCTTGGGATGTATCAGCCCCAAGGATTTGAGGAACGCAGCCAAGGCAGCGGCTTCCCCACATGATGTTCGTATTCGCCGTCTCTATTCTCGTTCCACAGTGGGTGTGAAGAGAGGTATTTCGGATGACTCCAGAAAGATCCTGCAACATGATCATGATATTTTACTTCGTGCCGGTTCGAAATTTCCATGTTCAATATAGATAAATTATGCGGTCAATATTACGGGTACGAACGTTCGTCCCGCAAATTATGTATGTAGCACAAAGTAGGAATGAGCTGTAGGTAGACCTGGCCGGGGGTACTGGCCATTACAATTATTTAAATGAATCGTTTCGCTAGATGTTTACGAGTCCGTTGTTCCCAGAAAATCCCTAAACTAACTTGAGGACAGTAGTATCAGGCAGGAGGAGGTCGCGGAAGTGAGTACCACAAGCTATCCAGGTCGCACTACAGTGTCCTTCCGTATATTTCGCCCCAGGAAGTTTCTGGAAGAACTGTTCGTAAGTTCCTAGTCAAGTGTCACGGTGTCCAAAAACCTCAGGTCGATTAGTATCTGTGCCTCGAGTCCAGGTACATGCCGGGTGTCTGACTCGGGGTAGTTAGCCCGAGGAACAAAGCCCTTCTGTTCTCATTTATTTCCAGAATGCCTTCACAAGTTCACATGATTTCAAGGAGATTCTGGGATGGGATATATTTTTGTTCTACCCCGATTCGAATGCTACAGAATTTCAGGCATGCCAATATGAAAGAGGCCTATCTTACCTGCCGGAAGCCTCATGCGAAGTCTTCGCTCAGAATTTCTGGTAGCGGTCTCACTCAAGTCGCAAGTATTAATTTTTACCCGGGGTACTCAAGGATTACTATCGAATGAATGATTGTGGGCGGATGGCCACAAGAGGGGAGCTGACGAGACTGAGATATTCTCAGCTCGTGATCACGGGACCCAGTGTTCAACTTTTTGGGGGATGACAGTCACACACGGTGCTTCTAAGACTGCTTCTATCGATGGCCTCCTTCTCTCGTTTGAAAGATGCCAGGAGCTTTGAAGAGTATGTACGCATTTAAACGATTTCCTCATAGCATCAGGAAAACCAGAAGTGGCTTGACAGTGCTCCATAGGCTTCCATAGCACTCTCAAGTGTTTTGTGGCTGTGATGAACCTATGGGCTGCTATGCAGCCTTGTACAGTATGCTGCATACACTTCATAGGTATATCTTGGCTACGGTTTTCCTGATGTGTTTCAAATTGAGGTCTCGATGTTTGATTTTTAATGGAAATCGAGCAACAATCTAGCTTCTGAGTTGCCAATTCAACATTGACCGTCGCTGCATAAACGTAGCAGCTAACATCGTTGGATTGATGTTGGAGATCATTTATCTTTGGCACCCACCCACACTACACCGTCACAGAAGGAAGTCAATACTAATTGGTAATTAACAGTGACAGTCAGTTAGCCACACGATTACGCAGATATAGGGAGGTAGATGAGCCTGACTAAATCTCATTGTTATTCGTCGGACCCAGTTCGTTGAAGAACTTCATCATCTGGATCACCTGATCTTGGGGCGCGTCAATATTCAACCAAACACATACACATATTATGTGGTTGTACGACAACAGATTACTATTACTAGCCTATGAACTATGGTACATTCGATACTTTACAATGAAAAATATGTAGTTTAATATGACACGTCGCGCCGTACGGCACGTCAATAAATATTCGTGTAAGTATGCACTGTTCACGAATGCAACTGACAAAACGTGTGGAGGCGACCTGCTAATACGACGGCGGACTCTCGTCCGGCACGGCGTACTCGGAGCTGCGATCGATGCGCTCGTACCCGCGCCGTATCTCCCGCGCCGCACGCGACTCCGTCTCCTTCGCGAGGGCAGCGGGCGTCATCGGCGGCTCGGGGGAACGCAGCCGCACCTCGAGCTCTGACGGGCCGGCGTAGGGCGCATACTCGGAATCGCGGTCGAAGCGCTCGTACCCGAGCCGTATATCGCGTGCGGCGCGCGACTCGGCCTCTTTTGCGCGCGCGGCAGGCGTGGCGAGAGGGTCGAGTGGCGCGTGCACCGAGACGGCCGGGGAGCGCAGGGGCGACATGGGCGAGCGGGCGCCGCGCGGGGTGCCGCTGGCGGGGGGTGTGAGGAATGGGTTGGACGAGGTGGCGGTGGGGGGATCGAGATCGAGGAACGAGCCTTCGGACGAGACGGAGCTGCGGCGGGAGGATGAGACGAAGGAGGCGGATGATGGAGGGTAACGGAGGGTATTCCCGGCTGGGGAGGGTGAGGGGGAGCGAGAGCGAGAGTGCTCCCATGGCGAGCGAGAGCGAGGGTGGGGGTCCCAGTCGGAGTTGCGTGCTGTTTGCGCGCTGTAATAGGATGAGACAGTAGAAGCAGTTGGAGGGGGGAGGAGGGCGTTCGAGCTCCCGGGAACAGGGCTATCGTAGCTGTAACTCGCGTGCGAATAAGGCGTGTTAGGGGCACGCGACTTTGGGGGATCCATCGAATCCGAACCATCAGCGGCGACGGTGGCGGCGGCGGAGTTGCGGCTCGTGGGTGGTGCCAGATCCGAGGGGTCAGCGATTATCGCAGGTGTGAAGGGCGCGCGCGGATCAGCAAACTCCCATGCACCATCGGAGCGGCGGCTAGCAATACGCATATTCGTTCCAGGGGTATGGACTTGGATAATATCAGCTTAATGTATCAAAACGAAGGACGATGAGACTCACTGAAGCGCGGAGTCCCTTTACCATCAGCCGGGGTTATCATCAGCGCCGCAGGGTGCGTCCGGGAGACGATTTCGCCCGCTTGCACCTCTTTCCCCCTGCGTGCTGGAACGTCTCTGATTTTATTCTTCTTCTGGCGGCGGAGGTGGAAAGCGAGCATCCCTAAACAAATGACGATGACTACTGCTGCGACGACTGCGATGATTATTGGGACGGTGGATTTGGGTGTATTCTTCGCGGGCGAAGAGGGAGAGGAACTGGTGGGCGGGGAAGTAGGAGTAGGGGCCATTGTCAAACTTCAAGGCTGTTGAAATACCGGACGCGCTTCCGAGTGGGGCGGGGACTAGTCCGACCGAAAGTCAAGCGTTTGGGCTGGCGTGGTGGCGGAGTATCAAGGGATAAGCGCGAAACCAAGGAACGAAGGGCCAAGGCACTAGCTGTGCGGAGGGGAAATCGGAACAGGGTACACGGAGAATGAAATGAAGGACAATGAAGGAAGGAACGAAAGGGTGTCAAAGAGAAACCACAAAAAGTGACCGCACAAAGAAGAAGAAAGCAAGCCAACAAGAGCACAGATGTTGATCAGTGCCCTGCCACGGCTGTCATTTCATGCGGGGAGACTGCAGGTGGACTTTGGCAGACTTGTGGCAGATCGTTTCTAGCCGGGAGGCGGGAGGATAAGCGCCATCGCAATGACGCGTCGCTCTCGATGCTTGTCCACAAATTCTTGCAGAAAATTGGCCAGGCGCTGGCGCGCCCAACGCCAAAATTGAAACAGGGAACAAGGCGAAACACAGAGCTCTCCAACAAAACACCGCTTCTGCAGTTTGATCCGGTCGATCTTTCCACGTGGTTTAATGAATCTTCAGAAGGTAGAAAGAAGGAGAAAGCACATCCTGAGTTCTTCCTGCGCTCCAAGTTGGCCGGGGAGTAAGAATCCCGAGACTCCCGTCCAGCATATGGGCCCGTCGGACGATGTCCAATGTCCATGTCAGAAATAGGCCGCGCGCTACGTTTCGGAAGTCAGAGATCCGATTCCGAACAATTATGATGTCGGTGGTTGCTCCGTGGGATCATGTCGATCATGATCAAATTGGGAGTTAAAAAATGGGAGAAAAAGCGGAGTAGTTGCCGAGCCCTCATCTCCGAATAGCATACCTCTGAAGCACAGCCGGCGAGTAATTTCATTTTCAGGTCGTGTGCTGCAAAACAGTTTGGGGGAATTTGGCATCAGTGATCATGAAACTGCAGTAAAACTGTATGTAGGTACAGTACCTGTACAGTACCTGCTTGTTCCTTTTAGGGACCTCCGCAGTAATACATCCTCCTCCTCCTGTAAATTGAGAAATGCAGGATGAACACACAAATAGGAAATCCCATTCGCGCGAGAAAATCATCCACTGAGGATCCACGCATGAAAAAAAAAGCATTGACACACATTCCAGATCCGAGTCTTACCTTCGGCAAGTTAAGGGGTTCCGAAATCAAGTTCCTGAACCATATCCGATGCGCACCACTTCAGCGGTATTCCAACTTATCGGAGGGACACTGAGGCTAGGCTTTTGCGCCGACCACCTCGGCCCAAGTTAGTAAGTCACCGAACTCGTACCCGTGTCGCACTATTTAAAATTTCACAACCTCGAGCAGTCGGCAACTCAAGTTGACCGGAGGGACGGACCAAGGTCAGGCAGAGGACTTGCAAGCTGGAATGGAGAGAGGGCCACTCGGAGGTGAGTTTCGGATCGATGTGGGAGCGCTGGAGGACATTTGATAATAATAGCTTACCGTACCACCGATGATGTATCCCATCGGTTGAATTTCGATTCCGGAAAGCACAAAATAATAACTCGACTCCGTGGACCGCCCCGAAGTCGAGAGATCATCCGCAGACTGCCATATCTCATAGGGCAACCAGTGTAATCGCTGTTCGGCGCTTAGTGCTAAACGAACTAGATAGCCAAAAAGATGAAGCTCGTCCTTGATGGTCAGTATAATATCTAAAGCCAGAAGAAAACAGGTTGCATAACTTTCAAAATGTGACGACCTTTGGTCCTACAAAAAGAACCCAATTTAACAACGGGACGTCCACTAGGAATAAAATCATTATGAATGCAAGTAGAAAATGGCAGGTACCTACTTAGAACCGTGAAGTTGACCACCAAGATCCGATCAGGTGTAAAAGAAATAAAATGGCAGACAGACGTGGTAGCCTTGTCAATGTGGTCCGAGCCGCCCATTGAGCTCCATACAGAGACAGGAACCTATTAAAAGAATGCTTGACAGGGCAGGTCCGCAAGGGCCCGCAGGGCCACCAACAACCTGTCAGAATTGGCCATCAGGAGCAACTCATTAAACACTGGGGTGAGCTTGGAATGCTTTTGCAGACTACGCTTCATTATACCAAACAATCAAAAAGCTGGGCGTACACAGGCCGTTAGAAACGACTCTTTATTATACGTGACGTGTTTCTGAGATTGAAACCGAGAACGAAAGTTCGGGTATCCTCCAAATGAGCGCCAAACTGAGGTGACGCCGCCGGTGCTGGCTCTCTTGAATGTTGCGGATTAGTCACAGGCGAGAAAGAGACAACCATCACCTGCGAGCGGGTACCACAGAGAAACGCAGGCAAGAATTAACCCAATTTAGAGTACCGTTGGACGAGCCTGAGGCACGATGACGAAACGGCGCCCAGAAGTTCGCCAGAAGTTTTGGAGTGGTCTAGGTGCCACTAAGCGTGAGAAAATGCTACATAATCCAGCTGGTTTCTGTGCTCCCGGGCCCCGTGTGCCTGAGACTCGAGCGTGGAGGCTTCGGCTAGAGGACTGGAGTTAAGTACCAGGAGATTAAAAATCGCAAGAGCAGGCTCCGGGTTATGCCGAACAATCACGCGATGTGACATTTCGCGACGTCACCGCTGAGTGAGCAACCCGGTTCTACTCTCGCCGCCATGACGGAAGCCTTATTCAAGGTTGCTATCCCAGACGACAAAATCGAGCTCCTGCATCAGAAACTTAAGCTAGCCACTTTCCCGGACGAGCTCGAGAGCGTAGGCTGGGAGTATGGAGTGCCTCTCGCAGATATCCGTCGCCTGGTTGAAAGATGGCAGAATGGATACAACTGGCGAGAGCATGAAGCGCAGATCAACTCCGAACTGCCTCAATTTACTCGAGATATCAGCGTAGCAGACCACGGAACGCTGAACATACACTATGTTCACGTGCAGAGCCAAGTCGCTAACGCAATTCCCCTCCTTTTCATCCATGGGTGTAAGCCAGTTTAAATTTCCTGCGCAGTTTCCGAGTTCGAAACTCAAATACCTCAGGGCCAGGAAACTTCCTCGAAGTTCGCAAGATTCTGCCCTTGTTGGTAAAATCTTCGCCCGATCATCCTAGTTTCCACGTCGTGGCGCTGAGTTTGCCGGGTTATGGATTCTCGGAAGCGCCTACCCAGAAGGGATTCAAGCTTGACCAATACGCCGAGGTATATACTCAGAGCTGCGATACTCTCCCCGAAGTCATATTATAAATAGGTAGGAAATAAGCTCATGCTAGCTCTTGGCTACAACGAATATGGTAGGCTCGATTGTTTGTTATTTTCTGGCACAATTCAGACGATTTCTGCTCCAGTCACCCAAGGAGGAGATTTAGGCTTCCAAATAACCCGCCGTATTGCTCGAAACTATGGCGGAAAACACTCCAAGGCATGGCATACCAACTTTCCATTGCAAGTTACATCCTCTCCTGTAAACTATCCACTCATTCCCATTTCCAGAGCCCAACTCCCGTCTCTCTCCACTCCACTGCTTTACCTCAAACACCTCTTCACACCGTACACATCTTTTGACACGGCCGGGCTGGAGCGCTCACATTGGTTCGAAATGAAAGGCAGGGGCTATTACGCCGAACACGCGACTCAGCCGCAAACATTGGGATACTCTCTGGCTGACTCGCCCGTTGGTCTCCTCGCCTGGATTTACGAGAAACTGGTCAACTGGACCGACTCGTACGCATGGGATGACGATGAAGGTGCCTTTCTTCTTCTCTTTATTTATTCCAGACCAACTGTTTCTCCAGTTCTCACCTGGGTGTCGAGCTACTTCTTCTCGCGCGCCGGGCCTGCCGCTTCGCTTCGTATCTATTATGAATTGGCCAACGGGGAAAAGCGCTACCCGCCTCCGTCTGAGGCACCGACCATCCCGCTTGGGTTCTCTTACTTTCCAAAGGAGCTGGTCGTTGCGCCCCGAGTGTAAGTGTTCTTCGACTCCCGGTTTCGCTATCTGATAGATTCGTCTATTAGGTGCAAACTAGCGCTCGGCAAGGTGGTTTTCGAGTCCCAACATGACAGCGGCGGCCATTTTGCGTCGCATGAGAAACCGGAGTTGCTGGTCCAGGATGTGCGGAACATGTTCAGGAAGAAAGGCCCCGCGTTTGGGATCGTTCCGGGGAAGACTGGGTATGCGTGAAGTTTAAAGCAATCGATTTGTATGTACACCATCACCTTGTAAATTTATTGACTGTTCAAGTTTCTCTCTGAGTTTGAACGTATCCTCACTAATTGGTCGTTCTACTTCCTGCCTTCATCATCTCAGTCCTAAGCATCATTTGATTCGGGAGCCTTCATCATATTTAGGAGGCATGAACTTGTGCTATGATTGAAATTGTCTACAGGCCTTGGGCAAGGATGTAATCTCGTGGTCGAAGACGCGGAGGCACTGGCATGCCTCGTCTACGGAGAGAAATGCCCTGTGCATCCCAAGCATTCGAGTCCATTCGCATACCGCGCGCGTACATGGCTCAGCTCACCAGCCGCCAGGTCGTCGGTCTATCAACTCACCCGGTTGCACCGTGAGCCGATCGGACCCCCATATTAACGAGGCTAAACTTTGGCCTTGGATTTGATTATACCTCCTTCATCCTTGTGCAGATGTAAGCTCGACTTTTCCTGGCTTAAAAGATAGGCTGCTAAATCTTCCTCAACGGGTGGTGGAAGCTCGGTCAGGTTGAAACTAGTACTAGTATCTCGTTGATATTTCTCTCAAGGAAAATATTGAAATAGGCGAGACAGGCCGGGGCTCCCGCATGTGCCATCTGCCACTCCTAAGTTATGTTATGTTGAAGCGCCATTTCTAACCAATGTCATCTGGTAGTTGGACCCACAGATCAAGAAGGAACGAATGACCGATTGGAGGATAATGAGGATGAAAGATCTCACAAGTTGTCAACGTTAGTATTCATAGTGAGTGTTTAGTTATTCAAGAAGGACATGGACATGCCAATGCGCGTGCTACAGCGAGGCATATGTGATGTTACGAAGGCTTTAGCCGTCGCATCCATTGGAAAGTCCGACGACCACTCGAACTGAAATTCAATGACTTGAATGGAAGCCAGATGCGCCTCGGAAAGGGCATCATCCAGCGCATGGCACGCATCAGCAACGTCGGCTTGGCTGTACTCCGCGTCGTAGCCATAGAATACGAAGGTGACCTTCGTCAAATGATGCGAAGAAATCGTGGCAAGGATGAGGACAAGTGCCGCTGATGCGGTAGCGTCCAGCAGGCATAACTGGAGACGGAGGTGGCGTAACCGCGTGTTATGGCTCAGGCGAAAACATTGCCAAAACGATTCTTCATAACAGTGAGCTGGGAGTTGTGAAAGCAAGAGGGAGATTATTCACCGCCTAGGGATTTCAGGGTCGACTCCAGTGTGAGATTCGATCGGGTTCTGCGGTTCGGCCGAAACCCAAGAGTTAGGTTTTCGAGAATCGGGCCGAGGTTGTGAAGAAATCGTCGAACAGACTGGGCATGTTTTGGTGTCAGGACACCGATAAAAGACGCGGTGGTACAATTGGGATTTTCACGACCACCGTCACGGAAAAAGATGCCGAGGATGTCCATGTGTAAACAGTCCCACACCTGGAGGGTCCGAATGGAACGTGAATGAGCGTAGATTGTAGGTCCTGTCTCAGATGCCAGTCTACGCCTCAAATGAAGGCGTTCTATTCGCAGAGAGGTCAGCATTTGGCACCCGTCGAGAATCTCGAGTAATTTTCCAACAGAGTCGTATATATTGAGCTGGAGCTCTAAGTGAGCCAATCGAGGAAAACGAGGAAGGAGGTCGGCGAGGAAAACCTGCCCCGCTGGCGTGACAATGCGAAGGCAATGAATGGACATGATCGACGTCAGCCGTGAAATAAGGCTAGAGGCACCCAGCAGCGTCGCCGCGTTCCAGCTATAGCCTACCACCAGTAGAGTCGTGACATGTGGGATAAACGTGCAGCAATCAACGGCCAGAAGATTTAGGAACCGATGGCATATTCTCTCGCTCCTCAGGTCGACACGAGAGAACAAGTGGTATCGCGTGGCAGGGGCCCATGTACGACAAACGAGGCTGCATTGTATGAGGGCATGTTCATTGTCGTGCAGGTTGTCGAGGATCGCCTCCGTGAGTTCCTGAGGAAGCTGATTCATGTCGGTTCTGTCTGGATTGAATAGTCAGAGGAGCGGCCCAGCTTGCGCTATATATTTGGACGAACCTCGTACAGCAAGAGGGGTGTCGGGAAAGCGTTGCCGTCTTCATACGGCCCGGCGGCCGAACAATTTGATGTGATCGTTGTAATTACAGTTGTTCAACTTTTTGTTTAAACTTCAAGGCAACTTCAAGGCAACTTCAAGGGTTCCGTGAACGTACGAACACCCAAACCTTTAAATAATTATATAAAGGGTCAGTAATTACCAGGTCCTCATGGTTTTGAAAGTATTTGTGAATAGAAAAAATAATACAGTGCTGCCGCCAGCGTGCCATACAGTGCCAGTCAAGTTAGCCAGAGTTGGCAGCTTGGCATGGAGCTCGAAGTAATGAAGGAATTGTTCAGGCCGGCCTAATTAATGTTCAATATACACCAGGAAGAATATGTGGAACCTTGTACAAACAATGATTTATCTACCCGTATCGATGATCCATCTGCTTCTGGTACTTAACGACGTCGACCCGTGCGCTAAAATGCGGCATATGCCTTCGGACTAGGGCTTCGAAAGTTGCGGGAGATCCAACCAGAGACTTGAACTGGAACGTGATGGTATGGACCCCAGATGGCAGGCGTGGCGGACAGATCTTTGTCGAAATCTGACCACGCGGTAGTAATATCGGGATCGTCGAAGTCGGGAGCCCAAAGAAAAGCCACCGTGATGTGGGTGATGCGGGACGAAGAAATTGTTGCAAAAAGTGTTGTCACCGGTGTTAATGTGGGTGCATTCGGCTTCTCGAGTTGAAGGCGTAGAGAGCAAGGCGAAGCGAGGACCCCCGATAATAGGCGGAAAGGTTAGGGCCGCGTCCGGACAAAAATTTACCAAAAATTTCTTCAATTTTTTTTTGAAAAAGGTGCGCCTTCACGAGAAAAACGTTTTGGTCACCTCAGAAAGCGCGGGAAAATATTTTGTCCGGACAAAAACACCCAAATTTGAGCGAAATTCGGGACCTAGCCTTCCCACCTATTCACAGCGCTGGCCCGTGAATTAAGAGGGTATTTAAGTTAGCTCCGCTTCTCAGCGTATACAAAACCAAATAAAACGGGCCGAAACTTCATGGAATATATCTGATTTAACTGAGGTAGAAACTGCGCCGAGGTTTCTCCCATTGGTCTGGGATTTGCCGAGCCAATGGGAGAAACCTCGGCACAGTTTATACCTCAGTTAAATCAGATATATTCCATGGAGTTTCGGGTCGTTTTATTTCGTTTTATATACGCTGAGAAGCGGGGCTAACTTAAACGCCCACTTAATTCACGAACCGGCGCTGTGATTATCGGGGGTCCTGCGAAGCGAGGCGCCAAAATTCGTCGTCTAGCTTCGGCTAGGCTCGGCTAGTTGCCGGTCACGGTCACCTCGCCAAGCGTCTCGAAATAGCTCGGCTAGGCTCGGCTACCCTTGCGGCTAGCTGGACTCTGAACCCAGTGTTTGCCCTTTACTCCCCTGTCAAATCGATTTATAAAGTCGGGGTGAGATGCCAATGGTTTGAATGATGGAATGGAAGTTTGCCGGGATTCAATAATATTGTTTACATTTGAAACGTAGGCTTTTATTTTCAGTACGGACCATCAACAGATCCTTGTAGCTGCACATATGATGTGATCAATATGAGGGTGGGAATCCACGTAAAAGATATATATATATAAGCCCAGGTGAACGACATTCCTCCCATCATTAATGCTCACCATGCGTACTACAGCGAATATCAAGAATCTTATCCAATATATCATCCTGGCTGCTACTACTGCCCAGAACATTGCGCAAACAGCGGAAGTGCCTTTCCTTGGCTCCACTGCTGCATTGTGCTTGTCGATTACGAAGTCTGTTGAAGTAAGTCAATTCCTCTGGCCATTGGCACCATATTTAGCCAAAGAAAACAGGCAATCAGATCAAACAAGGAAGAATATGCTGAGATTATGGAGCAAATTCATGAAATCCTGTGTATCATTATCCGGATTCATTCAACATCCGAAATCAAGGGTGTCCTTCCAACAGCACTCCTGTATGAGATTGCAAAATTCACAGAGTGAGGCCTATTTAATCATGACTGGGATTCATTTGATATTTTACCCCAGGGCACTTGAGAAGCTGTTCACAGTTCTGAATGGACAACAAAAGGGAACTCTGGGGAAAATCAAGGGACTTTTTAAACAGCCTGAAGCTGGAGAAAGATTGCAAATATGCAAGCAGGACCTCAGCAGGATGGTTGAATTGTTCAAGGTAAATCACATGAAATGTATTTCAATGCATATTCAAATTGTTTGCAGGCTCAAGTTACAGGTTCTACTTTGTCTCAAATGGGGCAAATGAAGAAGGATGCCAAAGAACAACATGAACAGCTTGTTGCACTTTTGGAGACTGACTCTGACCTCACTGATTCTGATCGCTCCTCAGTGGGTAACAAATTATGACCAGTAATTTTTTAACTCATGGTTGTTAGGTGGCAGGAACTCTGTCAAGTTTAAAGAATAATAGGTGAGCCAAATCTGCAACCACAATCAATCTCAGCTAAGTTCTTGAATAGTTCAGGCTCTTTTGGTCTACTTCCTCCCTGCCTACAAATCTTCCATGGCCGTGAATCAGAGCTGAAGGATGTGGTGAATATTCTAGTGCAGGATTCCGCCCACATTGCCATTCTTGGTGCAGGGGGCATGGGAAAGACCAGCCTTGCCACAGCAGCTCTCCATAATCCAAAAGTGGAAGCCAAGTATTTGCACCGGTACTTTGTTCCATGCCACTCAAGCCCCACTTGCACTGAGCTGGCAGCAACAATTGCGGCTCACATTGGACTGGAGAAGGGCTCAAAAATGGCAAACAAGATTGCACATTACTTTTCTCATGCTCCTCCTTCACTTCTGGTCCTTGACAATCTGGAGACCGCTTGGGAAACACTTTCATCCCGCTCAGAGGTTGAAGAGTTCCTTTCTCTCCTGACTGATGTACCCCAATTAGGTCTCATGGTCAGTGATGTTTGCGAGCTTATCCAATAATGATTAAACTTCCTGTAGATCACCCTGAGAGGTGCTGAGCGACCAAGCAAAGTCAAATGGACCCACCCCTTCCTGGCCCCTCTTGAGCCACTTTCCAATGTGGCTGCTTGGCAGACCTTCATCGAGGTTGCTGATGAAGGCCATGATGATGCCAGCATCAAAGAACTCCTTGAACTGACAGGAAATCTTCCACTTGCAGTCAGCCTCATTGCGAGTGTTGCTGGTTCTGAGGGATGTATCCAAGCACTTTATCGGTGGAAACTGGAAAGTACTCGGATGCTTTCAGAAGGGTATGACCAGAGATCGAGCCTGGACATATCCATCATGTTATCATACACCAGCTCCCGTATGACCCCTGGTGCTCAGGAGTTGCTCAGTATTCTGTCGCTGCTACCAGATGGGCTGGCAGATGCTGATTTGGTGCAAGCCAAGCTTCCAATCCCTGACATTCTGGCCTGCAAGGCCACTCTGATCCAAATAGCCCTTGCCTATGTTGGCCAGGATCAACATCTCAGAGTCCTGGTTCCAATTCGTGAACATATCCTTAGAATTCATCCTCCTACAAATGTCTTAAAGCTAAAGCTCCGGGAACACTTCCATCAAATCCTTGATCTTTGGAACCAATTCAAGGATCTCAATGTAACAGATATACACCCTCAAATTTCACGAAATCTGGGCAACTTCAACACTGTTTTCCATGATGGGCTTGAACCAGAGGGACTGGATACACTTGAGAATTTGAGGAGCATCCTGTTTCTCAACAAATTCTATGATCGGGTTCAAGACACATATTCACCCCTGTTGCTGCAGCTTTCTGGGCAAATTCAGGATTGGAAACACAATCCAATTTTTGGGGAATATCTTATTCAAGTACTGCAAAGTTCTTACTGTTTGCCTGACCTGGATTTCAATAGCCACATCACCCTAGGAACTCAGCATTTCATATACAAAGACCCACTGGAACAGGGTGAGACACAATCACTGTCATTATGTTCACCTAACTAATTTCTCACCAGCCAGATGGTACCGTGCTCTGGGGCTCTACTTCCGGTTTGGGAAGTCTGATTTGGCTGCCGCCCTCAAGTATTTTCAAACAGCCTATTCTCTGGCAGAAAGTATTGGATACCCCAACATTATTGGCATCCAAGCTTTGCACAGCATATGCAACATCTTGAATATGACCGGAAAACCCTTGAATGCACTCACACATGCCAAGCAGGCACATAGCTATGCTGAGCACTTGGGAGACATCTATACACAAGCATACTCTCTCTGGCTTCAAGGAAAATGTCACATACAACTGGCAAACTATTGGCATGCTCAATATCTTCTGCCAAAAGCCAGACAAATCCTGGCTACTCTCGGTTCACCACAAAGTGTATTGTGGCTTTACATCCTAGGCCACCAGGCCGAGATACACCTTGTGAAATCTGAGTATTTGCAATCTCATAAACTTCAAGTAGCCATTGCATCCAGCTGCCAGCCAACTTCATACAATGCCATAGTGGCAAACCTGAACATCGCTTTCATTGATATTGCTATTGGTGCTGACTCCAAAATCATTCGCCAAAATCTGGACATGGCTCAATCTCATGTGAAGGCATTTTATGGGTACATTGGCAGAGAGATATCTGTTTTCATTGATTACATGGCAGCTGAACTGTGCCTTCGAGATGGGCCTTCTGAGACTGCAAGTGCAATGTTTGAAAAATGTTTTGTGCAGTCTCAGGACATCTCAACTGACCTGGCACTCCTATGCCTTGAAAGGCTTGGAGATTTTTCCACTGGTATGAATGACATCCGAACTACACTGAGATGGACCGGGAGCTTTCTTGGACTAGCATTAAAGTGCAAGGAAAAGCGCCAGACAATGCAAGCATTCCGCTGCCTCGGCCAGATTTTTTCAGTCCAAGGGGACAATGAAACAGCACTCAGCCTGTTTAATGTTGCTCTTGATGGATTCACATCCATGGATATCCATCGCTGGAGGGCAGATTGCATGGTTCAAATAGGCAACATACTGAATAATCGTGGAGAGGTCATGAAGGCAGTTGAATTGTGGAAGGCAGCCAGGTCCCTGTTTGAGAGATCTTCCCAGATGAAGGATATACTCATGATTAGTGGAAAGCTAGCAGAGGTTGACTCTGCTGTTTTGGCAGAGTATAAGGAGCAACTTCAACGACATTCGGAATTGCATGTATCTGTTAGTGCACTGGGAGGCATACATCACTGAGGAAGAGGAGGAGGAGGAGGAGGAGGAAAAATCGGCTCAAGGAAGTGATGTCGGGGACAAGGGGAAGGAATGAATCTTGGTTTGAATTCTAGTCCGGAGTCAGGTTTTGTGTTTCAATCTTGTTGTTCCGTCTCTTCAATTTTCCAGAGCTCCACCCAGATTTGGATGAATACATACCCACCTCTTCTTGGTGTGCACAGCATGCTTGTCCAGATCATAGCCTTTTGTCCAATATGTAGCCTGCCTATTTATTTATTTTACCCTCATTGAGTGTGATCAAGTCTGATCTGAAATGTGAAGGCAAAGTAAGTACCCTTCCTCTCGTAGGTTATACCTTAAGCATCCTCAAATACTTTGAAATATCCACCCAACTCAACAATGTGCTTATCGGTGTATGAGCACTTTCTTCTTTCATTTTTGTTTCCTTTCGTGTTCAAAGCGGACTGAAAAAGACTCGGGAGTCAGTCCATCTTTATTTTGTTCCCCAAGGTTTGAGCCTGGAACAAATTCGCTGATGGTTTAAACCGTGATTTGTAGTCAATTCGGGTCTGATACATGACTTGATTTCAGATTTTTTAGTTCTGTTTTGGTGACTAAAATGTGTGCAAGATATATCAATGGGCACTCAATAGCAGCATGCTGACTCAATTTATTTATTTAATTGAACTAGCTGTGGTAAAATTGTATTATGTCTGGAAGTCCGTGTTGAGACGGAGCATTTTATTTCACATGGAAATATTTCAAAGAGTTGAATACATTCTGATACAATTCATCTATTTGAATCAGTTGTATCAGTATATTTGCACAGGCAATAAACATTGAGGCCTTTTCTTCTGCATGGGGCTGAAAATGGTCGAAGCATAGAAGGTAAAATGAACGGAAACACGGCTTGGTAACAGGATCATCCTGCATCACATAACCATGTAACTTTGACCCTGGGCTGGAAGGAGAAGGTTGCTTGTTTCACTTGGGTCTGATTCAAGCCATTCAGCAAAGAAGTCTGTGATTTTTATTTTTTTAGTTCTCCTTTCTCGGTGAAATTGAACCCCAAGCTTTATTAGCTATATAAAGCGATACACCATGCAATCGGTACGGAAATTACCTTCCATTCGAGCCATTGGGTGAAGCACAACATTTTTATTTCATTTTTCGTTTGCAAATGCATATAATAGTCTTACTTCACGTTGTAGGCCATAAAAACAGTTCAAGAGGGTTTTGGAGCGGTACAATTGAAGTGGGATATCACTGCTTTTCTTTTTCATAGATTGCGGTTGACGGCTGTGTGCCTAGGTGGTAGAAGGACCTCACACTTCACAAGTGATTCGGTTCGGTTCTGGGCCTCCAAACACGAGCAAACTACTGCTTGTTTTATTTGAAGGCTTACTCAAACTATCTGTACTTGAGCCAGCTTGAGCTCGGCACTTTACACAGATCTAGCGCTTAAAAAGAGCGTGCTGTTACGAGTACTTATGTAATAAGTATCGTTCCTTTCAAATCTCAGATCACCAATTTCATCGATTTTTTTGACTAGTGACACTGATCATTGAGGGACTTTTTAGGGGCTGTGTTGTGTGATGCGGGAGTCTTAAGGGAGCTTAAGGAGTAGTTGGAAGAGATAAGACAGTCAGGATCTCGAGAGGAGATCCTGACATCGAGTACACGGTGCAGCTACTGGAGCGCACCGCGGGCCTGTAACCCTGTACCAGGGAACCTGTCACCCGAGCCCGGGGCCTCTGTATCCCAGGAGGCTAGGGGAGCAGTTAATACACATGCTCAGGCCTCCATTGGGTCCAGGCGAGGGTGTATCCGCAGTTCGAGTCATTCACATAGCAGGTAGGTGTCAAAAGAGTAATGTGATTAGTAATTATGTACGTTTGTTAGGTATCCACAGTGAAGTACGTAAAAGGTAAGTACGAATGTAAATAAGGATTATCTACAGGTAGAGCACTTGGCCATGTATTCAGTAAGTAGTAAATAATGTAGGCGTCACGTGTTGTGATAAATTGGTGGCAGTGCTTAATTTCGCTTCAATTTTTTCTAGTCTTTTTAGTGGCTGTAATGTTTTCAGATGTTATTTTCCATCAAAACAGGATTTTTCTCCAAGTAAAAAAACTTTTTGTTCTTTGGTGTTGTTGGTTTTGGGGCCCCCTGCCAATTTCCGCCCTCAAATCGATGCTCTAGCTCAACAACCTTTGAATACTGGCCTTTAATTCAAGAGATCAATATGTTACTGTGTTTCTTGTCCATCTAGACGTACCAAAACCTTTAGCATACCTTGGTCCTGACCAAAGTTATGAGGCACCATTTACAAGAGGGGCTTTGTCCGGTCTGATCCGATTATATCATTTAACTGATTTGATGGTCTCCCTTTAAATAAAATAAGATTGGGTGTTGTGGCCATATAAATCAGAGCATAACTTACTGTACTACTCATGCTACCATGGCTTGGCCACCACTGACAATTGCACATATTTCACGGCCAATTTAAGGGCCTTTTTCTTTTTTTCTTTTGTTGTGCATTGTCAATGTTGTCCCGTGTGGCTTAAAATTATTGTAAGCTTGTACTAACAGCTTTTTTTGTCTTTTCCAGCTTATTCTTCAATGTAATTCCAATCTCCCAAACCTAACATGAAGGAGCCGATTGTGCACCCAGGGTAAATACTGTTGAAAGTAGCGACACCCTAGTTATGTATGACTTGGCCGGTGCAGGCAGTGTTAGAGAAGGTGAAAATAGCCACTGAAGGTTTAATTAATTGGTCGAGGGGAACAGCTCAATGTATGCGTCTCTACTCACAGTCAGTATGGTCGACTTCAAGCTTGTTCCATGAACTTTATTCATTAGGTATTAAATCTGTTCGGGGGGTAGCTACCCCCTGTACCGATTCTGACGGTTTGAAATAAATTCTGTACGTTTTCAGGTGATAGAGCTGATGGGGTCCTGATACCTGCGTCGGGAAAATACCCAGATATTCTGGAGATATATTTATCGGTATGGGAAGTCACCCATTCTGTGCATGTCCCAATTTTTATTACAGGTGATATTTAGGCAGGAAAGTGGATTTTAGGGCCGTTTTTCCTGGGGTTATATTTTTTGATCGCCGCAATACAGGATTTGGGAAGCCGGGCGATTGCGCGAGGAGTAGATTATAATCCGGCCCGCATTCCGGTGTATTTTGCGCACGAAGTCAATGCTACTGTATCTCCCACTCGCGACTGCAGTAAGCCTTAGATTTCTGCCGTTATTTCAGGCCTCAGCCCTGAATATCGCATTGACAATCATTGTCTAGAATTTTTGTGCTCCATATCGCGTGGATTTCACTTTTGTCTTGTTTCTACACCAATATTCACAATTCGTCCTCGCAGAGCCCTCACCAAAGTCGGATACTGATTGGATCTCTCCCCTCAGCCAGACGTCTATACACGATATTACTAGTGAACGAGGATATCCCATTGCCAACGAACACCGCTGCTCGTCGCGTAATCTCCATGTCCACGCTCATTGAAACGCCCAACTGCTCGGCATCTAAGATGAGATCCTGACTACTCGATACCGCCCACCCGTCCTTCCTCAGCGTGTTCTTCACCTCATCGAGCCACCCCCCCTTCTCGTTTGTTGAAATGTACACCACATCCAGCCCGTCTGCATTAGCAAAGTCCCTCCGCGCTATCCGCACCTTCGCCACAATTTGATCGATATCCGGCCAGCAGTAAAGGCCATAGTCTCGTTTACAGCTGTTTCCGAAAATCTCGACACTCGCGAATTTTTTTGGCTCTCAACCAACTTTTGATGGAGAGCTAAAGATTTCTGCTTTGGGCTTAGCCGAGGCGCGCCAAGCCGAGGCCACAAATGCGAACTTGCAGTCAACTGTACAATCCAAATGTTTTCTTGCCGGCTTCATACATCAAACATTCTTCTGTAAGTGTTCTGACCGCTTTTTAGGCAAGCAGAATATTTTGAGGGCAAATTTTGAGGTAGGCTGCGAACGGCAGCGAGAGCATTGCCGACGGCAAGCGCTGCACATGACTGATCGGAATCCCAAAGCAAGTAATTTTTAGCACTCGATCAAAAGTTGGTTGTGAGTGAAAAAAAAGTGAGTGTCAAGCTTTTCGGAAACAGCTGTAATGAGGATATTTACATTTTAGGCCTGAGCCGTGGCTAAGCCATGAGCCAGCCAGTCTGAGCCAGCTATCATCGGCTCGGCTCATGAGCCAGCCGGAGCCGAGCCGCGGCAACACTAGTGACGAGGAAGCGCCGACTTCGTCGGCGAGGCCCCTGCTTGGAACCTTGTTCGATACTCTGCTGAGAGCTCTGCATTACAGTGCTGTTTTGTCACAATGCTTTGTTTAATTTATTATTACATTGGACCACGTCTCTGCCTTGTACAAAGTTGTTTACATCCACGTGTATCGTCAGTCTCCGCGCAAACCCACCCTTATCTTCCTCCTCTGTACGCATCCATTTCCTTTGCAATTTCCCTCTTCCAAAGTTCCAATCACCCCAAATCCTGCCGGCCACAACTCCGGGCAAGGCCGGACTTGCATTCAGCTCAGCTGCAAAATAATGCGCTAAGCACGTCGTTGATAGTGCGCTGGGGTCGTTGGACTGCCTGATAAGAAGGTGCTTAAAGATGGGGATGTATATTAAGTAGTAGACACAGTACTTGAATGTTCAGGCAGGAATAGAGCATCGAGTGAGCCTGTTCGGCAGTCTCCGGCGGGTGACATCACCTTCGGAAAAATACGGAACATGTTGAGCGGATCAAGCCGGGTGGTATGTATGAAAAGTGGTGCAATTATGAGTTTGGAGAGACCTTGTCAAGCAAGGTAATCACGAGTTGAGAATATTTCAGTCTCCCAATCGCCAAAAGCATTTGTGCGTTGGCACGCAGAGAAATAAGCAAATCCACAATCATTCAACCGACAAACTATCCTACATAACAGCTTTTTTTTGTCTTTTCCAGCTTATTCTTCAATGTAATTCCAATCTCCCAATTCCCAATACTCAAACCCCCGGGTGAAAACAATAAGGTCAATTCATTCAGTGATGGAATCTAATTCATGTGGATTAGCATGCATAACTCTTAGAAACATATGGCGATATTCACGCGCTGAAAAAGAAGATTGCGGGAATCTAGTTCATGCAGGTTAGCGGCGCAGCTCACAGCAATACAAAGCGATACCCACGCGATGAAGGAGCCGATTGTGCACCCCGGGCAAATACTGTTGCAAGTGACGCCCTCGTTGTCAACGACTTGGCCGGTGCAGGCAGCGTTGGAGAAGGTGAAAATAGCCACTGAAAGTTTAATTAATTGGTCGAGGGGAACGGCTCAACGTATACGTCTCTACTCACGGTCAGTATGGTCGACTTCGAGCTTGTTCCAGAGAATGCCTTGCGGAGTGGTGACGCACTCGGTGACAGTTCCGTTCCTCCTATAGATGTGTATACAGTGTTAGCCGTAGTCTCGTATCAGGCGAATCATATTTTTTACGCAGGTGCAGGGGCGGGGGGGAACGTCGCGGAGGCGGGCGAGTTGTGGTCGCAACCGCCGTTGTTGTAGAGACGCCAGTGGAAATTCTGGGCAAGAGCGAGCTGCACGGTGGCGAGGAACGAGGCGACGAAGGCGAGCTTCATGATGGTGGGAGGGGAGCTTGCACTTGTCGGTTCGTTCGTTGTTTCTTCTGTACTATTACATACTACTGCGGCTTTTATGCACCCAACCTCGCGGTAGGTACATATATATGATCTGTCACGTCGGCCAGTCTGTCTGAGGCCAAAGTTCTAGACCTGCTGGTATGTATCGCTTAGTACTGCGACGACGGCCTGCCTCACTTGAATCATATATTTTTCTGTTCAGGTCAACGTCAGCTGTAAGTACACTACGAGTAGCCCTCTTGTTGGCCGTTTCATGAGGCTTGCCGCTCTCTCAGGATCACCCACCAATAACAATTCACCCAAACAGCATGATGGGTTCCTCAAGTTCGACACCTCTGCCAAACTTGACACAGAATTATAATTTCGAGTTCGGGACGCTTCGAACTCAACACACTTACATATGAGTAAAAATGCTCCGCAAAGGCCAGAAAACAAAGCCAGGTAGCCAATCAATAAATCGGCAGGCTGGCCTCGACCGTCCTGGCACCTCGGAATTCTTTAAATTTGTTCACACCAAAAGTTGAACACGGCAGAGACTCAAACCGCACGACGACGCTAAATGAGGACGTACGGAAGAAGATCCGCCAAGGACGATGATGGGAAGTGGTAGAGATGAACAACGTCAGTTTCTGCAGAACTTTCAACATTCAACGTTCACATCACTTATCAAATAATCATCTGACCTCCACAGCTCCATATTAAGTGACTGTCATAAACCTTGTGGAGTCCGATTACGGGAGACTACTCCACAGCACAGTGTCATAATCAACACGAGCAGATATTAATAACGGCATGCCGCCCACATCCCAAAAAAAAACCCCTAACCCAAGGGGTGTCTAAAAGTTGAATGATGGACCATCGTGTGGTATGTTATCTGGTGTCCGGGGTCCAAACCTGTTTTCCCCATCAATTCCTGAGGTTTTCGCATATCTCCTCATATCTCTCGATGCTGTATAATTTTGGGTGGTATTCAAGAGGCAAAAATGTCCTAGTGAATTAATATGTCAATTGTATAAAAAAAACTCGCTCATTTGACCATTCGTTCGAACCTAATGCACCAAACTGCGCCCTGCCGGATGTGATGACCAATGATCATTGGCATAACAAGTATACACAACGCGTACGCGCTTCATCTTCTTCTCGCACGTGCTGCATCACTGCCGGAATGAGACGATACAGCCGCATATGGATGCGGAACATCGGACCGAGCCTTAGCCGGGTGGTGGTGGAGGACCCCCGATAATACGTGGGAAGGCTAGGTCCCGAAAGTTCCAGATCTGGGGATTTTTGTCCGGACAGTTTATGATGAGAGTCGGGATTTTTTGTCCGGACAGCACCTGGCCTGACAATGGGAAAACCGCTCAAATCGGTATATTTTCGCTCCCACGGGCTCCAAAAACACAAAATTTTCTCGGTGCATGCATGCATGCGAGCTTGACACTGATTTGCATGAA
This sequence comes from Mycena rebaudengoi, assembly GCA_029282285.1. Taxonomy (NCBI): domain Eukaryota; kingdom Fungi; phylum Basidiomycota; class Agaricomycetes; order Agaricales; family Mycenaceae; genus Mycena; species Mycena rebaudengoi. Next base: position 55,670 of record JARJCX010000378.1, read on the forward strand.
TGTGGGCCGTTTTAAGCAGGTTTCAAGCAAAAAATACGATCTTGATCTCATCACGATCGAAAATTTTGCTCCCAACCCTGTCCCAACCGGTGATTTTTGTCCAGACAGGACCTAGCATATTCGCTAAATCACCCAATTTTTGGCCGGACAGAACCTGGCCTGGAGGACCAAAATCCAAAATTTTTGTCCAGACACGGACCTAACCTTCCCGCCTATTATCGGGGGTCCTGGTGGTGGTGGTTCTGGTATCCGGGGTCCTGGCAACGAGATTTTCGGTAGTTACGTCCAGAGGTTTTGGTTTCGACACTCCTTGCCTAACCCAACCCTAACCCCCTAATTTCTTCTGGAAATGTATTGACCTTTACCCAAAAAGATGTTTCGTTGACAATTATTGTCTAGAATTTTTGTGCTCCGTGTAGCGTGGGGTGAACCGTGGTCGCACCTTGTCTTATTTCTACACCAATATTCACGATTCGTCCTCGCAGAGGCCTCACCAAAGTCGGATACTGATTGGATCTCTCCCCTCAGCCAGACGTCTATACACGATATTACTAGTGAACGAGGATATCCCATTGCCAACGAACACCGCCGCTCGTCGCGCAATCTCCATGTCCACGCTCATCGAAACGCCCAACTGCTCAACATCTAAGATGAGATCCTGGCTACTCGATACCGCCCACCCGTCCTTCCTCAGCGCGTTCTTCACCTCATCGAGCCACCCCCCCTTCTCGTTTGTTGAAATGTACACCACATCCAGCCCGTCTGTTTTAGCGAAGTCCCTCCGCGCTATCCGCACCTTCGCTACAATTTGATCGATATCCGGCCAGCAGTGTCCCAAGAACGTCGCATCCTTGTCCGGCGCGGAGGGATCGTTCATAAAATGGTCGGGGAGAACGGTCATTTGGTTCCAGCCGTAGAACCCCGTGTTGAGGTACGCCATCCATTTACAGTGCTCCTCGTAGTCCCCGCGTCGCAGATGCACCGCCATCAGATGTTTGTACGGATCCCGCGACGGCGGGTGCGCGGGGCTCGCGCCGCGTGGAACGAATAGGTGCGCGTTGCTCTCGACGGCGGCGCGCACGATGGAAGACGGTTCGAGGAGGCGCGATATTGGGGAAGCCGAAAAGCTCTCCCACAGGCTGAACAGCCGCGAGCTACCCAACAGCCCCAAATCGAACGTCTGGCTGAATGGATCCTCATCCGCACTGGCAGGGACTATCTCTATGCAACTTTCTGGGGCGTCGAGGAGGATGTTCTGCCAATGCTGCATGACAGCGAGCCCGGAGGCGTTGGCCACTGTGGGCTTGACGTCGCTGGTGTTGATGTAGCGGCGCCGTTCCGGCGGACAAACTACTCTGAACCATGCCTCGGAGATGGCGCGGGGGGCGGGGTCGCCGGGCTCGAATGGCCCGCCGACTACTGGTCCCGAGATGATGGAGGTGAGGGGATTACGCGGATAGTCCTCGTACCATTTGTGGGGCGGCCAGGGATAATGCGTCGGCTGCCAGAGGAAGTCACGGAAAACGTACGCGCGGTTGGAGAGGTATGCGAGGTGCGCGTTCATGAGTCTGGATTCCATTTCCGTGAATATTGGTGACTGCGACAGGAGGGAATGAGAACTCCTTACTCACACCTCGCCGAAGCAGTTGTTCCACCCGATGAAGTTGGCCTGATTTGAGAATTTTACGTAGCGCCCGTTTTTGCCCTCGGGGTAGGGTAGTTCTAAGTTGTGCTGCGGGAGGGAGGTTTCCTGTGCCCGGAATCGGCGGTATGTCGGTGGGTAGCCCGGCACGCCCAAGAGAGACGCGATTTTGTTGTACTTCATTCGGACGCTACGTCGTGTGTCGCTATGCATGAGCATCAGCGCACCCACGAACGTAAACACTACCATGAGGGCGAGATGACGGGGCGGAATCCGCCTCGACCGTAGCCCAAGTCTATGAAGGGCCCAGCGCATACTGGGTGGGTGAGATCGTAGAGGGAGAACGGCAGCAGAGGAAGAGAAACGCCTGACCGGCATGGTGGGTACGGCACCGCGCGCGCGCCCAACGCCGTCCTTGGCCGAGAATAAATATAAGTAAGAGCTGTGCCGCTTATCCGGATATGTAAAGACCTCCGCATAGGATGATTTTTTCTCCACCAGGATCGCAGCTATTGGGATTTTTTTGTATGCAGAATCAAAGTTTCTGTCTATAACAGCATTTGAATGCGACACATTGGCGGTATCGCAACACAGGCCTGAAAACAAGCTTTGACCGCGTGGATTGTAGGCGCTTATGTGTTGAGTGTTGCCGCCGCTGGGCTCAATTGAGTTGAACTCAAGTTGTATTAACTCGGATCAGTGACTAAGTTCGACAACTCGGTCGTGATGGGAACACCACCACAATTAGCGGAAATTTTAATACTACACTATTCCAAGCCTTTCGTGGTTCTTTGGGGTCTCAATAAAACACTCATCTCGCCACAGTTGCAGAGGTCAATTTTATTTTGCTTTTTGTATTCCATTTTCTTCTCAAAAAGAAAGAAAAACAATTGCGCATCAAATTTTCTGAGTGGCTGTCAGTCGTGGGATAGACTCGTAACCAGTCTGTACCCGATATCCAAAAAATGTGGCGAGCACTTTTGGCGGTTACAGACTGATATCATACAACTCGTTGACGTGCAAAGAGCTGTCTGCGGAGTTTAAACTTTTGGTAGGTGCCGCGATCGGCCGATAGGCGAGCCATCAAAACCGATCAATTCTGCCTCAAACTTGATAGCCTTTTCGGCTCTTCCACCTGCAATAAAAAGAAATCTGAGGAAGCAAATGTGTTCATTTTTAGCATAGGAAGGTTCTTGATAATTTGAATTTGATAAGAGGTCAAAGTGCAAGAGAGAACGAGAGCCTCAGCAAAATTTTAAACTCCGATGACGGCCCAATTCGGTTTCCCGAGTTGTACCAGTCTGTAACGTTTAACCGCCAAAAGTGCTCGCCACATTTTTTGGATATCGGTTACAGACTGGTAACGAGTCTAGTCGTGGGAATTCTTGGCAAATGCTGCCACACCTCCACTAGAAAAGACAAGAAATATTGCAGAAGTTCGTCCATTCATTTGAACAACACAAGAAAAAAACTGTATCATCAGAAGGTATAAAGGAAGCGACCCCAGTGAATTTTGTATTTTGTGTGGGGAGGAGGATGGACAGTTGTAACTCGTGTCAACTCGGTAACGGGCCACCTCGACTCGCCTCGAGGCTCGCGGCAACTCAGTAGGCAATTTTGATGACAGTCGATCAAGGGTGGTGGTGAAGCGACTGGAGCTTTTTAATCGACGGTCAGCAGGTTCCTACCCAGCCGCGGTTTCGAGGTTCAAATTCCTGGTTCCGGATTTAGGGACCAGGTCTCACTTGCGTAATTGTCCGTCCGTACGATATACACTGCTTATTAATGATGCCATCAAACATCTCTTTGCTCTGCTCCAATTCATTTAGCTCAATGGAATACGGTAAAATGTGAATTGGGTGTGTATTTTCCAACGCTCTGTATTCTAATTCAGGGCATTCTGGTACATCTGTTGCATGGCGTTGAGTTGCGAATCTGCGAAAAGCGGGTTATATAGTGCACGCATCTCCAAGTCAAGAGTGGACCGACAGTTGGGGGAAAATACATTCATAACGGTGTGGATCTGACGAGCATCCTCTTAGTCGTTTCTACCTTCCAGACCACTTCCAGCGGGTTCCAGAGTAATCTTACCGCTCTCAGAGGCTCTTATGAAATAGCTCCTTTCTCTTGAAGCAAGCTTTCAGACTATGGGGTTACAATACCAACGATGTCTACAATCTATGGCAACGGCCGATTGAACCACTCTCTGTTATATCCGCTTCAAAAATAAAAAAGACTCTGGCTCAGAGGGGTGATTGCATTTATTCACCCAAATGGAAGTCTGGAACCACTTGCCTACTTGGCCATCTTCCGATATTCACATGTGCCACCTCATTGCTCTTGGTATTTAATCACCTATGTGTTCTTGTTTCTGCTTCCCTTGACCACTAATCCTGTTGAGACCACTAACAGCCGGTGTAGAGCGGCACTCATAGACTCAATGAACAACCGAGACGAAGCTTCGCATCTAAAAATGTTCAATCAAGTATACAATCTCTTTGATTTGTTACGAATCAAGTCCAGAATAATATTGTCAATGAAGAGTATTTAACTGGTAGCCCGAGACTCATAACTTGTCTGGACTCGGTAAATAAATTGCGAAAATATGCAGCAAGCACTTCGGTGCTTCAACGGTGCTTGCCACATTTTTTTATCACTTGTATATGGACTGGTGTCACGATTCGATGCCAAATCTAATCTAATCGAGACAACGCCGACATCCCCTATCTTAATGCCCAAGATCATAAGCGCCCAGACTATATATATCGATGACGACAATGATGTCGGGATTAGCCGAGAGGACTGGGAGATGGCCGGTTAAGGCGAGGTATGACATCACGGATATATTTATCCTCGCAGAACGTTGAGGAACATTGAAGAACATTCGGACATGAGGCTACGGGACGTTTACACACAGGCTTCCATATGTACATAGTTCACACGGTTACGACCGTTTAGTATAAGTAGAGTAGTGTTTCGCTTGTAGTAGTTAACCTTTTATTCCATCATCTTTCGAGCTCTACACATCTCACTACCCAATCCCTCTCATCTTACCGAGAGTGGACGAGATTGAGTCTTGACTGTGACATAATAAAAGGTTACCCATCATACCCTCGTACCGCCCCTATCGACCTCCTTTCCTCGCCATCCCCCCACTTTCTAGTTATCCCTTTCTGCCGTCGTGGCAGCCTCTTACCTGAAGATCCATTCCCCCCTACCAACATTCACGTCGTCCACACCGACGTTAAACAATTGCAGCGCCAATCGTTCGTGGTTCACTCGAACAGACAGACGCTAGGCCACGGGAAACGTTGAGACCGTCCCCAGCCCTATAGCAGTCGCAGGAGCACTAGCCTAACCTTCGGGGAGGGCTATCTCGCTATCGCCGGGGGTGTCGTAGAAGACCCGGGGTAGTTCTGTTAGCAACAAACCACATCGACCCCACCCACCGCTCAGTGCGGACCGACCGACCCAGTGACGTACCGCGTACCCTCGAGCGGGTCATCGACCCCTGACTCCGTACACGAGTGGATAGCCGACCGAGCCCGATCCGCCTCACCCCCAGGAGAGACCTTTCTTTCCTTTCCTACCTTCACCCAAATCACCTACGCCTCCACCCCTCCGCCCGCACCCGACATGTCCCGACAGGGATCCCCTATGCACCAAGGGCCCGCACCTCAGCCCTACCAACAGCTCTACGTCCAATTACCGGACGGAAGCTTTGTACCCACCGCGACCCCTTACATTCCCAGGTCGCCACCACGACCCCTCCCCCGCGTCCCCACACCGCCTTCACCACCTCCACCCCCATTCCCAAGGACGTTCTTCACAGGAATGCTCCAAAGCGCAGCCTCGAGCCAAGGCTCAAAAATAGTCTTAGCGAAGACCCTGCCGTTGTTCGACGGCAACGACAAAGCCAGGTGGGATACCTGGTATGACGCCCTCACAACCTACGTGGCGGCATATGGATCCGAGTTCACCCTCGAATCCACGAAGATCTTCTTCACCCTCTCGTTATTGAGGGATGAAGATGGAAAGGCTTGCCCAGCCTCAAACTGGGTACAGAATTGGAAGCGACAATATGTCGCTTTCGGGACGCTGCACCCCGCAGCAACATTCGAAGGGCTCATCGATGAGCTCGAGAAGACGTTCAGGGACACGAACGTCAGGGAAACGGCGCACCTGCGCCTGCTCAACACCCGGCAGGGAAAGGACTCCCTCGCCGACTTTTTGCAGAAGTTCGAGCTTACTGCAGAGGAAGCCGGGTACACACCCGGAAAAGCAATCTTTGACACTTTCTTGTGTCAATTATTGGAGACCCTCGTCAACGAGGAGGTCCGGCGACACCTATACGCCGGAGCGATCGAGATTCCCGGAGAGTACCGGGAACTGAAGAAAAGGATGCTTGTTATCAACAGCATCATGGAGCGCGGAAGGCTCCAAAAAGGAAACATGTTCTGGACCCCGGCAGGGCCCAGACAGAACACCAGGGCGTCCCAACCCCGTCAACAAAACGAGGGACCGGACCGGACGAAAATTCCGGTCTCGAAGGGCGGCGACGCCATGGATATCGACAGGGCGAAGGCGGCGGCCAAGCCCTTTTTATGCTATAATTGTGGCAAGGAGGGCCACATGAAACGCGAGTGCCCGGAGCCTCGCAAGAATAAATTTAATATCCGGTCTATCAAGACCGACGACTACTCGCAGGAGGACCTGCAGGCCCTAGCGGCCACCCTCCGCAAGAAGGGTTTTTAAAGGGGCCCCCGCTTGCAGCCAAAGCGGTGCCCCCTCCCCCGGTTACGAAGACTGTTCGCTTCTCGGACTTAAATATAGACACTTACGATACCACGGACTCAGTAGTTACGGACGATGACATGTATTCAGAGGAAAACAGTAGCTTACGAAAGAACATAAACGATTTCTTAGTAGCTAGCGTAGAAAATAACAAAAAAATATGTATCTTGGAGAATCAGAACCGGAAGAATAATTTAAAGAACAAGAGAATGGACGAAGCGAACAAGTGCTGGAGCGCTTACAAAAAGGCCCCTGGAATCCAAACCAGTGATAAAAATACGGAGACGAAAAAGGGTGATGATGTCACGACGGCTCAATCCTTATCAAAGGAGGAAGCGCCGAAGAAGGAAGGGAAGGCGCCCACGGTACCGGCAGGCTTGACCGGGCTAAAGGCAGCGAAGTGGTTGTCCCATAAAGCTATGGGCACACAGGAGGACAAGCTCGCGAAGGAGCTAAGGGAATACCAGAGGCAACGGAAGCATCATGAGATGTTGGTCAACGTCCAGATAACCACGTTGGATACCGGGAAGACGCGCGCAGTCAAGGCACTTCTCGATAACGGAAGCACAGCATCGTGCATCGATCGAGATTATGCCAAGGCTGAAGACTTCGAGCTCCACGAGCTTGAAGCGCACATCGTCGCCCGCAACACGGACGGGACAGACAACGCCAGAGGCAAGATCACTCACTACGTTGAGTTGATCATGACGGTCGGACCACACCGGGAGAAACATCGCTTCCTGGTGACCGGGCTAGGAAAGGCCCGGATGTTCATCGGATATGATTGGTTGTTCAAGCACAACCCCGTGATCGACTGGAGAGCGCAGAAAATACTCTTCAGCCGATGCCCCCCCGAATGCAACATGAAGGGGACGGAATCCGGAGCCGGAGAAGGCCGAGCGAACGAGCTGGAGGAAGGGGAATCTTTACTCCTAGTAGACTTTGCAGAAGCAATTGACCTTCGGGTCAAAGAGACGCAGGCGCAGCGCATGGCGCAGGAAGGAGACCGTGAGAAGGAGCGGATGACGGAGGAGAAGATCCCGGAGCAGTACCGCGACTATGTCAAAGTCTTCGCCAAGGAATCGTTCGACTCGCTACCAGAGAAGAGACCATGGGACCATGCGATCGAACTCAAGCCAGAATCTAAGGCTGTAGATTGCAAGATTTACCCACTCTCAGTAAACGAGCAGGAAAAACTCAACGAGTTCTTGGAAGAGAACTTGAAGAGCGGACGGATCCGGCCATCAAAGTCACCGATGGCCTCGGCATTCTTCTTTATCAAGAAGAAAGACGGCAGCTTGCGGCCCGTACAAGATTATCGGAAGCTCAACGAGATGACAATTAAAAAACCGTTATCCGCTTCCGCTCATCTCGGAGCTAGTCAATAAGCTTCGCGGCGCAAAGTACTTCACGAAGCTGGACATACGCTGGGGGTACAACAACGTACGGATCAAGGAGGGAGACGAGTGGAAGGCGGCTTTCCGGACCAATAGAGGCCTGTTCGAGCCCTTGGTGATGTTCTTCGGCCTGACAAACTCACCGGCGACATTCCAGACGATGATGAACGACATCCTCAGAGATCTAATCAACGAGGGAAAAGTCATCGTCTACCTAGACGATATCCTTATCTTCACCAAGGATTTGGAGGAACACCGGGCAATCAACAAACGAGTATTGGAGACGCTCCAGAAACACAAACTCTTTCTCAAGCCAGAGAAGTGCGAGTTCGAACGCACCGAGATTGAGTATCTGGGAGTCATCATCTCCTACAACTCGATGAGGATGGATCCCGCCAAAATCAAAGGTGTGATGGAATGGCCCGAACCCAAGAACCTTAAGCAGACACAGGCATTCTTGGGGTTCACCAACTTCTACCGGAGGTTCGTCCGGGGATACAGCGAAGTCGCAAAGCCGCTCACACGGCTGACCGGGAAGGAGGGATTCTCGTGGGGAGACGAGCAGAAGAAGGCGTTCCAGAAGCTGAAGGACCGGATAGCCGATGACGTAGTATTGGCGCTCCCGATGGATCACGGGAAATTCCGACTAGAGGCGGACGCATCAGATGGGGCGACAGGAGCGATATTGGAGCAGGAACAGGAGGGCGAATGGCGCCCCGTAGCGTTCCAGTCACATGGACTGAACGAGACCGAGCGGAATTACGAGATCTATGACAAAGAGATGCTCGCGATCATGCTCGCCCTGGACGAGTGGCGGCAGATGCTGATGGGAGCGCGGCAAACATTTGAGGTTCTGACGGATCACCAGAACCTTGAATACTTCCGGAAGCCGCAGAAGCTGAATCGGAGACAAGCCCGATGGATCACGGAACTCGCAGAGTACGACTTCACTCTGCGGCATCGGGCCGGAGCGTTGAACAAGAAGGCGGATCTCTTATCTCGGAGATCAGATCACGACCAGGGGAAAAGCGACAACGAAAATGTTGTGATGCTAAAACCCGACCACTTCCGAGCACAAGACATAACGCTCGAAGGACCGGAGGCAGAGATACTGGAAGAGATCATAAAGGAGAAAAAGATAGATAAGAGTGTCAAGCTTGCGCTCGAGAAAAAGTTACAAGCATGGGAAAAGAAGGACGGAGTTATCTATTACAACGGACTTATATATGTTCCCCGGAATGAGGAACTTCGCGATAAGATTATCGGGTTACATCACGACCCCCCGCTGCTTGGTCATCCCGGAGAGAACAGAACACAGGAGATGATCGAGCGTAATTATTGGTGGCTTAGGATAGGCAACCAGGTGTCCAAATATGTAAAATCTTGCGAGGCGTGCCAGAGAACGCGAGTGCAGCGGTATCAGCAGGGAAAGCTGAACCCTCACAAGATCGCCGAGGGGCCTTGGCAGATAATATCTATGGATATGATCGGACCGTTGCCGAACAGCAACGGGTTTAATGCTATTCAAGTTTGGGTGGATACATTCTCAAAGATGATCCACACCGAACCGACCACGATGGAGATGACGAGTGAGGGAGTGGCCCGGTTGACCCGGGATCGGGTGATTAGATATCACGGAATACCGCGGAAGATTATCTCGGACCGAGACACGGGATATGTCTCGGGATTCATGAAGGAGTTAAATCGCCTTCTCGGGACCGAAATGAACCCCTCGACGGTGTTCCACCCGATCACGGACGGTCAAACCGAACGGATGAATCAGGAGATCGAGAAATATCTCCGCATATTCGTAAATTATCGACAATCGGACTGGGCGGAGTGGCTCGCGCTAACCGAGTTCACACACAACGACAAAGCCAGCTCGTCGACGAGCATGTCGCTGTTCTACACAAACACGGGATACCACCCCTGGAAGGGGATAGAAAACGCAGTCGAGTCGCGCAACGAGGCCGCGAACGACTTTGCCGAGAAAATGAAAAAGATCCGCGACGAAGCGGCAGCTGCGCTGGAGAAAATGCAGAAAACCATGAAAAAATAGTATGACAGAAAGAGGCGCGATGCGCCAGAGTTCAAGGTCGGCGATAAAGTGTGGTTGGATGGTCGAGACATCACCACAGATCGGCCGACGAAGAAGCTAGACGACCGAAGGCTAGGGCCTTACGAAATCCTGGAGAAAGTCGGTGCATCGGCGTACAAGCTAAAGCTGCCGGAGACGGACCTGTCACATCCGGTCTTCAACGAGGCAAAGCTGACACCGTATGTGGAACCACCAGCACATCGAAGGGAGGAACGACCTGGACCGGAGATAGTCAGCGGATTCGAGGAGTACGAGGTGGAGGAGATCTTAAAACACCGAAAACGCGGCAGAGGTTATCAATACCTCATCAAATGGAAGAATTACCCAAAGGAAGAACGGACGTGGGAACCACGAAGGCATTTGACGCACGTGCAGGAGCTCTTAGACAGTTATAATGTCGAGCACAATCTGCAGATACGTGCGGTGCCGATCCTACCGAAGGGATTTTGGGACAAAACCATTCGCCGATACAAAACAAAGACGGAGAAGTTACCATACCCGGACCGGAAATTATTTAATCCACAAACGGGAGCTTTCACCATGGTCGCCGAGGACGTCGACCCTAAGAGGGGGGTAATGTCACGATTCGATGCCAAATCTAATCTAATCGAGACAACGCCGACATCCCCTATCTTAACGCCCAAGATCATAAGCGCCCAGACTATATATATTGATGACGACAACGATGTCGGGATTAGCCGAGAGGACTGGGAGATGGCCGGTTAAGGCGAGGTATGACATCACGGATATATTTATCCTCGCAGAACGTTGAGGAACATTGAAGAACATTCGGACATGAGGCTATGGGATGTTTACACACAGGCTTCCATATGTACATAGTTCACACGGTTACGACCGTTTAGTATAAGTAGAGTAGTGTTTCGCTTGTAGTAGTTAACCTTTTATTCCATCATCTTTCGAGCTCTACACATCTCACTACCCAATCCCTCTCATCTTACCGAGAGTGGACGAGATTGAGTCTTGACTGTGACAACTGGTTAGTTTAACAAGTGGAATCTGTGACCAGAGGAGGAACCAGGGCTGCCTGGAAGGCTACTGTATATACAGAGCGTAATTTTTAATTGAATACAGTGAGCCCGGAGAAATCCGGGAATACAGTCTTTAACCGGGAAGCGAAATAAACCGAGAAGCGAAACACCACGTGTTTTGCATCATTTGAGCATCCCCCAGGGCCCAATCTTTTTGAGCGCATTCTATAATATCTAAAACTCATATTCACAAAAGGAATTTGCCAGGGAGCGCTTCAAGAGCTCAAGAAAAAAATCGCTATTTTGAGTTACTGTTTGGCTCAGTTTTACAACTTATCGAGCTGCCTGGGTCCCCAGCTGCTGGGCAGTAACTTTACAGTCATGGCATGCTGTGGGGGTTTTTAAGGTCGTAGAATCAGAATATGACCACCCCAGGTCTTCAAAGACACTCCATCGTGCCCATTGTAGTGTTTCGCTTCGTGGTTTATGGCAGAATTTGATGGTATCACTAAATTGGGCCTGTTCTCCACCAATACTTCACCAATTCACTCCAACCTTTCTGTAGACAGGTAGCCACGGAGTATTTACATCGACTGGAAAAAAAGTTTGGATGAATATAACTCTTAATCACGGAGTAAATCACGATATTGTCTAATCATTTCGCTTCTAGGTTAATGACTGTATGTGATGAATGTGACTAAGTGACAGATGAACCTCTCCACGGCCGTGGAGAGGTTCACTTCAACTTTCTGTCGCTCATCACATCAGTCACATCGGTCGTATTTTCCGGTCACTTGATTCTGTATCACCTTGCTTGCAAGGTCTCTCCACCCTCATAATTGCCGCACTTTTCGACTCACCCATTGATCCGAAGTCTCTGTCCCGGATCTTTCCGATTAGTGATTGGCGAGTGATTGCATCGGCCGACACGGTCCGGAATGTACCCAGTTAAAAGCAACACTTGAATGATCACAGCAATTTGCATTAACTGTGCAGCTATACTACACCCTGATGTCCGAATTCAGCGCAGGAAATCTACATCATGTCATGACACTGGACACAACCATTTTCTCGCTCTAGATCTTTTCGCCGGTTTTTGTCGCATCCACGAGAACACTCTTTGCGAGTTCAATTCACAATCTACATGTGTAAAAATTTGGTAGAAATTACATTATCATTGCCTTATACTTCTAGTAGAAATGGCCTCTTCAGAAGATTCATTTTCATTCCGTAGCTCGTGCTATGCATTTGCAGAACTGCTTCCGCCAGAAATCCCAACCTGGCAGACTTTCCATGCGGCCCAAATATAACTCGCCATCCACAACAAGTCTACAGAGGATTAGCCGCTTATAGCATTTATACGGTCACTCAGAGAGCTAGGAAACATGATGAAACATACAAAATAATTTTTCATGAATGGCTCTGACAGGACTTCTGCCCTTTACGAACAAAAGAGTTGCTGGTGCCATCTTCCAGCTACCTCCCGTGATTTTCAAGGGACGCCAAGATCAAGTCCTTTGTGCGGAAGAAAATTGGAGCCATACATAGGTAATGCAGGGGAAAATTCTGTACTTCTTAATGACTATGATTCGAAACGAGTTCACCCCTTGCATTGCGATCACGGAGAGAAAAATGGTGAAATATTATTTTTGATGAGTGACTGAATGGAGCCCCAAATCGCCGTTCAAGCTATGTTCCAATTCCACCAGGTGTGCTGTTTGAACGGTGTACAAACAGCGGATCTGATATTGAACCAGTCTAATGCCATATTTTACATCACAAGAGGGTGAACAAAGCATGTAACCAGATATTTTTCCTAAAAGGGTTCTGTGCAACTCATAATTCTCCAGTACATCTGTGTCCCATGTGGTTCGAAATTGCAGAAGAGTGAATGAAAAAACCAACCATCCACGAGGATATAAATATTTTTTGTTCTGTTCATTGACAACTACTGAGATGGCGGTCGAACCAAAGTTGAGTGGGTGTTTGAACACTATTCAGAACAAATGGAATGCATTGATTAATTTCTCAAGCGATCGCCAGAAACGCGTGTAGAGAGACGCAGGAAATTTATTCCGACGCTGAGCTGAAACCATTCAGCGTTGTTATTTTCTGCTATCACAACCACTAAATTTGTTTTGAGTGCCGTATTCTGGGATGATGTTTCTATTTGAATAAAATTGAAGCCTACAAAAGTCTTCTTTGGCTGAGAATACCAACATCTGTCTGCTCAGAATTATTTTTCTTGATCTTAGAACGGAGAATTTTTTTAAAAAGGTATCGAAAATTGATGAAGCATTTGCCGCATATCTCCGGGCTTACAAGGTTCCGGGTCAAAGTTGTGAAATTCGTAGAGGAGATTCACAAGCAAGGTCTCGGCCGACGCAGTCGGCGCTTCCTCGTCAACCGTTACAGTGTATATTTGAACCTCGAAAACCGCGGCTGGGTAGGAGCCTGGACGGTCAGGAGTTGCCGGCGTATATTTTAAAGTCAAAACAACTATACGCCGGCAACTCCCGACCGTGGCTAAAAAGCTCCAGTCTCTTTTTAGCTTGTGCGAATTGATCGACTATCATCAATTCTCGCTGGCCACAAAGATACTGGTTCAAGTCTACGCGGCAACACTACTAAGCTAGTTATAAGCGGCTGACCAGGGCTCATAATAAAATGCTCTTCTAAGCGTAAAGATAAACTCCTCTATCTCAAATTTTCAGCGCATCGGCGTCGGCCACCGCCCTGTAGGGAGACACCCTGCACGAAACACGGCGCAGATGTGCAAACTGCACATCGGGGGTTCCCGTGAAGGCCAGGAGGTATCGTTGTCATCCGCCTGTAAAATCTCGACCAAAGCCTTGAAAATGAGGGATTCGAGGAACGGGAAGGCGAGGGCGATTTTTCAATGCCCGCACGGCGGACGGGAAATAAATGGAGAACGGGCGTCCGGGCCCGATGGCTAGTAGTAGATAGATGGACGCGTGACATGCGCGGAAGGTCTATAAAACCGAAGAGCGCGGCGCCTGGGTGGAGGTGGCCATGGAATGGCAGTTATGGGGAGCTCTACGGTACTAGGCGACGAACATACCTTTGCATGCTACCTCGAGGCGCCGCAGTGTCGGAGTACTGTAGTCAGCAGACGCACGAGCAAATAGCGGCGCGCTGGCCCGCCCAAAATCACCCTCCCCCAAAAAAAAGAAAAAGAAGGCGATAAAAGTAAACAAGCAAAGCAAAGCAATTCAATCAACAAAAAGCAAAGGTACGTACACAAGTATCCGACAGGTTTCTATTTATTTATTTATTTATTCCACGTATTTATCCATTATCTCGTTTCTTTCTTTTCTTTCGAGCCATTCCACTCCATCCCATTTATTCGCCAGTCCGTTCCGCGCCTTCTCTTCTATTGTGCAACGCATTTTTCGCGCATCTCCTTCCCCTTCGTCCTTGAACTTGTAAATTGTATTTGTTTTTCGGTTCTTCTGAATCTCGGTCCTTCCTTCTTGAAATCGCCTTGGGAATTGAACGTCGACGGGCGTAGGGGATTTCACACCCCCTCCGACTCCTGCACCCCCCCGCCTCCGCGCATGTACTCCTCGAACAGCGCCTTGTAGTCGCGGTGCCAGCGGCTCAGCGCGGGGCGCCCCTGCGCGACGGTCCGCCGCGGCCCACATGATGCGCATTTGGTCGATCTGCGGGGTGGGGCGTTGGCGTTAGCGCGGTCGACAATACAACACAGATAATGGGAGAGGAGGCAGAGATAAAGGGCATGGGAAGGGGTAGGTAGTAGTGGGCGGGGACGGTAGGGCGGAACACCCGAAAGTCCGCCATACGCCGCGGGATGTTTGTGTAAAGGGAATGGGTTAGGTAATAATGGTCGGAGGAATGAAACCGGCGCAGACGGGGTATGTAGGGTGAACCAGAATTAAGAAGAAAAACCCATTCACTCACCTCCCTAGTTGTCTCCGCATCCGGACACAGCACATAAAAGTCCCCCGCGCGCACGCGGTCGAGCATGTGCAGCACCGTCTCCTGCGCGCTCCACGCGCCGGGCGGCGGCGCGCGCGTGCCCGAGGCTGCCGGGGGCGTCAGTATTTCTTTGCGGGGTTAGTAGTAGGGTTGGGGGTTAGCGGTGGTAGGGGGGAGTGGGTGGGGTGGATGTGGTAGGGGTGGGGGGGAGGGAAGGATCGCATGGGCATGAGCGAGGATGGGGTGGAGGAGCGAGGGGAGGGGAGGGGACGGGAGAAGGGGGAGGGCAGTATGGTGGGTGCGACGTTGTGGCATCGCGGGGGAGGGAGAGAATCACAGTGGGAAACGTGGGGAGTGGAGCGCGAAGTGGTATGGGGTGATCGCGAGGGAGGAATGGGGGAAGGGAAAGAAGCGAGCGGGAACAAGGACCGCACGGGCATGAGCGAGGATGGGGGTGGGGTGGGGTCGCAGAGTGGGGTGGGGAATAAAGGTAGGTATGGCGTGTGGGTAGGTACGCCGCAGAATAGAATAGAAAACAAAACCAAGGAGGAGGTGGGGTTAGACATCTGCATACCGGCAGCACTCCCGCCCGTCATGCCGGTGTACGTGTATCCGGGGCTGTGGGGAAGAGTGCGGTGGTTAGCGAGGAGGGCGGAGGGCGGGAGAGAGGGAGGGAGGAGAGAGGGATGTGCAGCGAGGAGGAAAGAGGGGCAGGAAAGAGAGCGAGGGAAGAAAAGTAGCCCAGGCGCAGAAAAACACGAGGACGCAGCGACGTAGCGACGCCTGCCCGCGCGTCCTATTCGCGAGCGACGAACGGAGGCCATGGCGAGCGAAAGGCTGTGCGCGCGGAGGGCCGGCCGTCGCAAAGACTCACTGGAGCAAGCCGACGCGAAGACGCGACAGGGCGAGACGACGCACGCGGCCCTCCGAAAGAGGGTGGCTGCGTCTCCCCAAGAGAACGGACGAACGCAACGAGGCGGCGCGCGCGCCGCATTCCCCACTCACCCACGCACCGACTCCATCGCCGTGCCCACGCAGATGAGCGCATGCAGCCACGGAGGGGACAGTGGGCCGCAGGAGGTGGCGCGCGACGTCCCAGAGAACGTGCGCGACGAGCCGCGACCCGCAAGGCAAAAGGAAGCGCATCGACGCGCCTCGCTCGCTCCACAAACCTGCCCAACCTGGAGCACCGCATCGCCGTACCTACACGAAGGGGTGTGCGCGGGAGGAGAGCGGGGCAACAGGAGCGCGCGCCGTCCCAGACGCATCGGCACATATCCCCTTCCCTCCAGCACACTCAGAGCCTCTCCTCCCAGTCGAGAGCAGAAGCCATCCCTTCGTTCCTAGGCAGAGGGCAGATTCCCAGCCACATCACATCGACTGGCCCCCTACGACACGCCGCGAAGCGCGCAAAAGATACAGCACACCCGCGCTCGCTATCGACGACGCGCACCACACGCGCCGCTCGTTTCTCTATTTGCGCGCGCGCACGGCAAAGCAAGTTGACAGCCCCCCAAAACCCAAAAAAGGCACCCCAAATAAAAGGAAGCCCCAAACACTAAAAAAGGGAAGGCCAAGGCGCTGACAGTGACAGCGGCAGCGGGCGCGCGCCCCGTCCCCCTGCCCAAAAAAATAGGGGCAGCGCGGCCAGAAAATCGACCAAGTAGAAATAACGCAAAGCAACGCGGACTCACACAAACAAATGGGCGGTGATTGTGGCCATGCGCTCGCGCAGCTCGTGGGCGAGGCCCTCTGTGAGGCTCTTGACTGCGGCCTTTGAGGCGTTGTAGGCTGCGTTTCCGCTGGGTGGGGGTCAATTTGTGGTGAGGACCAGTGTAGCGAGACGCACGGGGGGTTTGTGATGCCCTGCTTCGAGCCCGTATTGATTATCATGGCCTGGTTCTCCTGGTGGAGCATCGACTGGCGAAAAATAATTCGGCGCAAGCACGAATAATAATAATAAAACAAACCGTGACGAAAGTCTGCTGGACATTGAGTACGCCAAAGAGATTGACCTCCATGACGTCGCGCCACGCCTGCAGCCCCGCCCAGCCGGTACCGCGGTCGCCGTCCGCGCCGGCGCCGACCGCAGCATTGTTCAGCAGCACGCCGACCTCGCTCCACGCCTCGTACACCCGGTCGCGCAGTCGCTCCACGTCGCCCAGCACCCGCACATCTGTCGGAACCACCAGCACGTTCGCCGCGCCCACCAGCGCCGCGCACTCATTCCCCACCTTCTCCAGCGCGGCTTGTGACGTAGGCAGGTCCGCAATGGCGACCTTGAGGCCGAGGCGCGCGAGCTCGATGGCGGCGGCGCGGCCGATGCCGGATGCGGCGCCGGTGACGACGGCGACGCGGCCGGGATGGATGACGGGGTGTAGGTCGTTGTGTAGCTGTGGCCCGGCGGGGTCGAACGACGCGCTGCCGCTGATCCCGGGGCGCTTCGGCGACGGCCCGCGCGACCGGGGAGACGTTAGTGCGGGCAGCATTGGTAAGGACAGGTCGGCGGGCATTCTTGAGCAAATTGAAAGCAAAACTGGCGGGATGGTCTGACGTCAGGCAGCGCCCAAACGTTTTTTGGGGTTGTCGGAACATCGGCCCGGTTGTTCCACAAACGTTTCTGCCCGCTTCAACCTTGAGTCGCCCGCCAATGGACAGCCCGCTCCTGCGTTATCGCCCCCTACTTGTTATCGCCCCTTGCCACAGCGATAACCTATCGTAGTGGCGTACTGCTATCTCCAAGCTCGCAAGAATATCTATCTGCAGGCTCAGGGCTGCAGCGATATCGATAAGTATTGTCTTGGTCTGACGTACAAATGCGCTATTCTGGCGCGTTATCCTATCCATCGCGCTGCGAACTTTTATCTCCAAACTCGCCGTGTTCTCTGATGGCACAGCGGTATAACGACAACAAGAAGCTGGAAACCGGCTGTCCCCGCGCCCTGGGAGAACACGCCCTCCTTCCTTCCTTTCTCGGCCTCATTCCTTCCGTTCTTGGTCGATTTACGCCCTTCGAGTTCTGTTTTCTCCGTCGCATCAGTTTCTAGCCTCGTACGTCCGAAACATCCGTACGTCCGAAACAACGGCTTGTATTTTTATTTTTGCTTATCGTGCCATTCGAACTGGATCCTATCGCGCCACCCGTCTACCCAAGAACCCGCGTCGTAGATACGCTTAAATTACCACTATGATTCTGCGAACCATTGCTTAAATTATTTGTGTCCGCCTTGATCGGCTCGATCCGTTTCCCACGGTTGCGTCATGCTTACTCCCGCAATGACCCGCATACAATCTCATTCCCGGTGCGAATTTGAACCTCTGTATCTGGAAAAAAATGTACGGCGCAACGGGTGCTAAGATCCAACCAAAGAGTCAATTTGTCCGACGAGTCGTGCTTCGATAATATCGGATTCCATTCATTTACCACTGACCAGGCTCGATCGAGAACCACAACGTGTACAGACGATCGTACATACATACCAAAGAGGGATGTCGTCTAATTCAGCGGCGGGATGGTGGGCGTGGACTTCTTATGCTTGCAGCAACACAACGGGTTCACATAGGAGCTGAAAAGCCTACGCGGAGTGGTATCGCACGTCGATGACGGCGAGCACGCGGTGAAGAGTGATTTCAACATTATTTCGGAGCCCGACTTGAAGCAAGTTTGAAATGTAAAAAGAATATTCGAGATCTGTGCACCTCTACCCACTTCACTTTCGCCGGATATCCCCGTTCTTTGCGGACCTCCTTCGTGCCTCCCCGTGCTAATCTGCCTGAGCTCTTCACTGAACTTGAGCTCAGGCAGATACCGTACACCTTTAAAAAAATTTAAAACAATTTGATTCCATTAACGTGCGCGCGGGCTCATGTAGTGCGACTACGTATTGAATATTAAAGAGCTAGCGTGAACGGAAGACGTGCATGGAGGAAGCGCGGGCGGAGTGGGGGCATGGGAATGGGGTAAAAAATATTTAGTGGCCATGTCGGTTAGAGTGTTCGTATTAACAAGTAAAGTAATATAATATCTATCTGTCGTGTTTGTTTGAGAGGAAGAGTGTCACGGGAGAGAGAGAACTTGAAGGAAAGGAAAGGAACGAAAGGGGTAAAAAAGTATGGAGGGAATGAGTGTAGTAGGGGGAGGGGGGTTAACAACGGGTATCTAGGAAAGCGGGCGGTATCACGGAGAGTGGGCTTGTGCTCAGCCTTGGACAACAGCAACAGCCTCAGCGAGCGTCGCGCCGTGCCGAGGTGAGTGATGAGGGCGCGGCGGGCACGGTGGTAGGCGGGGCAGGCGAGGAGGAAGTGTGAGACTGTCTCTGGTACGAAGTCTCTGGTACGAAGCATAGCCTGCAGTCAGGCGAGGGAGCGAGGTGGAGCTAGCGGAAGAGGTGGGCGTTCAGTTCGATGTGGCCGGTCCGAAGCTGCGTCAGGATGTACGGTACACATTTCTAATGTAATTATGGTGTGCCTGGATATTATACTCTGAGTAGAGCAACTGGAAAACAGGATCTATGTTCAATTCAGCTTCAAACTTTGGCGTGGCTGCCTTCAGATATCAATGTTACTCACTGGCGGAAACAATTGTTCAATAAGATGATTTCGAAATTATAGTACCATTTACGTATTTTTCGATGCATCCACAAGGCCGGAAAGATTTTTTTTTTGAGGCAGAGAGGCTTGATAGCTAGATTACGAGCGAATGACGGATTACTCGAGGCCTTCAACGCGATGGCGCTCGAATAAACAGCGACAGCAAGCAGGATAACACGCTGCCGCACCCTTCGGATTAGTGTCAGCCCCAAGGATTTGAGAAACATCGGCCCAGGGAGCGGCTTCCGTCACACATTGGGATCTTAAGACGATATTTTTGTTTCGTGCCGGTTCGAAACTTACGCGTTCAATGTGGATAAATCATGAGGTCGACATTGCGGCTGCGGTTCGGCCGCAAATTCTCTAGCACATGGTCTGAATGAGTTGTAGGTAGATTCGGCCCAGTGGGCACTGACTATCACAATTAATTAATCGACTCGTTTTCGCTAGATGTTTGTGAGTCCATCATTCCCAGAAAATCTTCAAACCGACTTGAGGACAGTAGTAGAAGGCCGCGGAAATGAGCGCTACAAGCCATCGCGGTCACCCTCCGTAGATTTCGCCCATAAATTTTCTAGAAGAGTCGTTTGTAAGTTTTTGGTCAAGCGTCACGGTGTCCAAAAACCCCGGGTCGATTAGTATCTGCAGGTCAAGTTCAGGTACATGCTGAGTGTCGCACTCGGGGTAGTAGTCAGCCTAAAGAACAAGATCTTCTGTTCTCCCATTTATTTCCACAGTACCTCCACGAGTTCACATGATTTGAAGGAGATCCTGAGACGGGATCTTTTTTTTCCACCCCGGTTCGAGTGCTACAGAATCACAGCCGTGCCATTATGAATGAGGCCTATCTTACCTGCCGGAAGCCTCGTGCGAGGTCTTCGCTTAGGTTTTTGGTAACGGTCTCACTCTTGAATGGGCAAGTATCTTACCCAGGGCAGGGACCGATAGTGCCATAGGAAATTTTCACCCTCGGAATCTCATGAAGATACTTATGGTGCGACCTAGCCCCAGATGAGGGCTTTTCAAATATAACAGCCCTTTGTCGATCCGCCCACTGGTTGCTGAGTTATGGCCGTCCGAAGCTTTCGCGCCAACTATTTTGATAAAAAAATAGAATCTATGTTAAATTTAGCTTCAAATGGCGCCTACAACGGTGGCTGCCTTCAGATGTTTCTCACTGACGGAATAAAATGTTCAATAAGATGATTTCGAAATTATAGTGCCATTTACATATTTTTCGACGCATCCACAAGGCCGAAAAGAATTTTCCGAGGCAAAAAGCGATAATTGATGGACCGTGTTGATGGGATCATACTCGTGATGATGCCAACCATTTGAGGAGATGTAACCATATTGCGGAGGTTGTAGTCACCTTAGACATGTAGTTGTAAACAAATGTGAGGATATGTGTTCAAAAATGACAAAAGAAGTTGTAAGTAAAAACCCTGTAAAATGCACGTAATTATTGGATAGTATATCGGCCATGCGTGACTCTCATACTGTACTTGGCTTGTGGCCAATGCTTCGCATGGCAATACGAGTCTGGCAAATTCTTTTCGCTTTTGTTTTTGTTAAAGTGACGCCTTTCACATAATTCCAGTTCTTTCCGGATTACTGCAAGGAATATGAATAGTTGGAACATGTATGATGAGGCAAGACAGTAGCAGAAATCAAATCCTCAAATACTAACAACTGCTGAGCACTTCAGGTCATTTTTAGACCAAAGCCCAAGGACAAAACTGAAGGTAAAAGAGAGTTTCAAGTTATTCATCAGGATGGAGCGGGGTTCTGTCGAAAAGAACGATATGGCAGACTGGAGCTAGCTGCAATTTTCAATCGGATATGAAAAAGCCACCTGCTCCGTGTGTGGAAAAACCATGAAGAAATTAATGCTCCTCGACAAACAGCGATAGAACGAATGCAAAAAACAACTAAAGATGGCTAAAAGAGCCACCAGATAATGTTCCCACGAACTCAAAAATTAGACTACTGGGAGGTCTTGGAGACCGCACACTCGGGTTTAATAAGTAAAATTATACTTTTCTGTCCTCAAAGTTCAACTTTGTTGAATGCAGCGCCTACGGCATTTTCCGTGTCTCGGTCCGGCGACAATCCGGCAACGCATAATTCTCGGACATGGCGTGGGATTTCTGTTCCTGCTTTAGAAAAGAAGAGACGCACGAGGCCTATCGGAGTTCTAACCTCAATCTAAAATGAGCACTGAATTTGATGAAAATTTTTTGGCGGGTGGAGAGCTGACAAGAACGAATCCTAAAGGATATTAGGACTCGTAACCGGTGTGTATGGACGCAACCGCGCCGGAGGCGTTACAAAAAAAATTGCCTTCCTGGTAGCAATCAGCTGCCTTTTTTGGCTTCCAGCACCCCAAATATGGTAACTTCGGCACCGCAGGCCTTAAAATTTGCCCACAAGACTCCAAAATATGGGACTTTAGGGTGATTTAGGCAACTTTTGGGGTGCCCCGTTACACGTTACGGTTGCGTCCATACACACCGGTACAGTAATCATAAGGTGGGGGACATCCATTCCTTAAGGAATGGATGGCCCCTACTCCTTGCGAGTTCCAAAAGAAATGAACCGTTAGCGATTGTGAGGGCTGCTACCAGGTTTAAAACCGAGAGGCTTGATAGCTAGATTACGAGCGAATGACAGATTACTCGAGGCCTTCAACGCCATGGCGTTCGAATAAACAGCGACAGCAAGCAGGATAACACGCTGCCGCACCCTTCGGATTAGTGTCAGCCCCAATGGTTTGAGAAACATCGGCCCAGAGAGCGGCTTCCGTCACACATTGGGATCATGAGACGATATTTGTTTCGTGCCGGTTCGAAACTTCTGCGTTCAATGTGGATAAATCATGAGGTCGACATTGCGGGCGCGGTTCGGCCGCAAATTCTCTAGCACATGGTCTGAATGAGTTGTAGGTAGACTCGGCCCAGTGGGCACTGACTATCACAATTAATTAATCGACTCGTTTTCGCTAGATGTTTGTGAGTCCATCATTCCCAGAAAATCTTCAAACCGACTTGAGGATAGTAATAGAAGGCCGCGGAAATGAGCGCTACAAGCCATCGAGGTCATCCTCCGTAGATTTCGCCCATAAATTTTCTAGAAGAGTCATTTGTAAGTTTTTGGTCAAGCATCTCAGTGTCCAAAACCCCGGGTCGATTAGTATCTGCAGGTCAAGTTCAGGTACATGCTGAGTTGTCGCAAAAGGGCCTGGTCGCCTATGAGGGGTTAGGAAGGGTTACAGGCTTGTAGGCAACTTACAGGCAACTTATACTAGGCTTACAACTAGGGTATAAGTAGTTATAATTCAATATATCCTTGAGTGATATTGTGGGGCATTGAGGGCTGAGAGGCATCTATATATTGTCCCAATATCCTAATCTGCTGAGTTGGCCTCAGTCACAAAAAAAAACACCATTTTGGGGGTGAATTTACAGGCACTTCAGTCAGTTGTGGTGCGGGTGGAGCTGGGTGGAGTGGAGCTCCCACCCGAGCGCTGAGCACGGTGCAAAACTGTGTTGGTGACATCTGAGCTTTTCCCTGCACTGATAACAGATACTCTGAATGTAATTTAAGTCCTCAGCACTTGATACTAATTACTAAAGACTGACCCTGACCTACCTTGTTAACTGATACTTAATAATAATAAATCTAACTAGTAAAGTAACTACTCTCCTTCCCGCCGGTACTACAAAGTACCAGCGGAGGGGAGCAAGATCTTTTCGAAATTTTGCCTCGGCCAGTTATAAGCCGCGAAGTATAACCTCCTATAACCCTGTAACCCCTTATAACCTCCGTAAGTCCTTATAACCCAGGATAGCGCCATTCTGAAGTTTATAGGCCCCCCAAAAACCTTACAAGCTTATACCGCCTTATACTTAGTTATACCGATTTATCTTCTAGGTACAAAGGACACTCGGGGTAGTAGTCAGCCTAAGGAACAAGATGTTCTATTCTCCCACTTATTTCCAGAATACCTCCATTGACGAGTTCGAATGATTTGAAGGAGATCCTGAGTCGGGATATGTTTTTTTTTACCCCGGTCCGGTGCTACAGAATTACAGGCGTGCCATTATAAATGAGGCCTATCTTACCTGCCGGAAGCCTCGTGCGAGGTTTTTTTTCGCTTAGGATTTTTTGGTAGCAATCTTACTCAAGGGGCAAGTATCTTACTCAGGGTAGAGACCGATAGTGCCATCTAAATGACTGATTGAATTTTCGCTAGATTAGTCGAGGAGATGATCAGGAAAACGAAAGTTTAGGGCACAAATAACAGAGAGGGACTAGAATAATAATAGTATTACACCTGGTGCTCCATTGTTGTGATAATGAACAATCCCAGCCGTCAAAGTCGGTTTGTTTCCACTGAGAACGCCTGACAGGTCCATTTTCAGACAGGGGTAATATCGAACGCGACGGCCGGCTTGATGCATACCAAAGGCATAAAAGCTGAATACTTACAGAAGAATCCGCAGACACTTTCAGTACCAACATGAAGTTCGCCTTTACCGCGTTTTTCCTCGCCACCGTGCAGCTCGCTCTAGCCCAGGATTTCCACTGGCGTCTCTACAACAACGGCGGCTGCGACCACAATTCGCCCGCTTCCGCGACGTTCCCGCCCCTCCCTGCGCCCGCGTAAAAATATAATTCGCCCAACACGAGACCACGGCTAATGCTGTATACATATCTATAGGAAGAACGGAACTTTCACCGAGTGCGTTACCACTCCGCAAGGCATTCAATGGAACAAGCTCGAAGTCGATCGTCTCAGCCGTGAGTAGCGCACACGTTGAACTGTTCTCTTCAACCCATTAATTAAACCTTCAGTGTCTGTTTTCGCCTTCTCCAATGCAGCCTGCACTGGCCAATCCGTCGACAACGAGGGCATCGGTTGCAACAGCATTTGCGCCGGGTGCGTGTTCTTCTCCGGAACATTTTACCAATGTATTGACTTGTGTGTTTCCACCCCAGCTGCGCAATCGGTTCCTTCATCGCGTGGGTATCGCCGTAGAATGCCACGAGTTCTACTGACCTGCATGAATTAGATTCCCGAAATCGGCTCTTTCAGCGATTGGGTATCGCTTTAACTTCCAAGAGTTATTTATGCGTGCTAACCCACATGAATTAGATTCCATCAGTGAATGAATTGACATTGGTGTTTCACACCGGTGAATTGGAGGTTTAAACATTGGGAATTGGGCGATTGAAAGCACTGAAAAATAGGTGGAAAAGCCAAAAAGAAGCTGCGAGTGAGCGAGCGACTGGGAGAGAGTATGCTGGATGAGACGAGATAACTGGAAAAAAAAAAAAAAAACTGTTATGTAGGATAGTTTGTCGGTTGAATGATTATGAATTTGTTTGGCTCTCTGCGTACCAACGCACAAATATTCTTTTTGGCAATTGGGGGACTGAGATAATCTCAACTTTCAACTTTCGCAAACCGAGAAGACGGATTCTGCGAGTCCATTTGGGAATCCGAAATGCCCGCGTTTTTGGGTGATCGGCGGCATGATCGCGGGCATTTTTGAGTGATCGCGGGCATTTGAGGGCATTCTCACGGGTATTCAGCCACTGTCAGCCACTAAATAAAAAGCACCGCAGTGCACTTTGATGCGTTTTAGGTAGGACTAATCAATTCTTTCTCTCTGCTATTTAGACCAAATATGCAGCGATGGGTATGAGAGTCATACCCATCGCTGGATATCGGTATCGCCGAAAGCATACAGGGCTCAAATTGATCCGAAACAAATAATGCCGTCGTGCCGAAGAGGAAGCCGAGCGCTTGGCGCACTGGAACGCTACCGTACACAGTGTATCTGGGATATACAATCCTGAGAAACGAGTACATACTATGATTTTTGCTCGTCAGCCCTCACACTGACTGCAAGCGCCGTAAATTGGTGGCTGACAACCTATCGGCGGCAAATCGGCGGCTATTCCCGGCAGTATTTGATGGCGGCCTTGATCGGCGGCATTTCGAACTCCCAAACTTTCTGGATTCTGCGGACGGATTCTGCCAGGTTCTATCGAGGGCATTTCAAATTCATTCAAAAATAAATAAATAAATAGCTGACATTCATTTCTGAGTCAAAACTCATCCGAGGGGCAGCGGTATGGTCGACGGCGCGCGCCGCGCTTGAGGGCTCATCCATCACAGCATACGGGGTTGTGGTCAATGAGCTCGTACCCTACGATGTCGCGTATGCTCCCCACTCCTTTGTGCGCGCGGCGGGCGTGTCGGGAGGCTCGTGGTGTGCGGCCGAAACGGCCGGCGATCCAGCTCTATGTGTCCTTGTTTGCTTCGCATTTGGCGCCCGGTGATCCCCGGCGCTTGTAGTCCGGTGGAGTTTGCACCTTTATCGCATTTGTCGCCATTCTGAGATTCACAGACTCGGGCGGTGAATGGAGTGACCGCGCTCTTGGGCGCCACCATCCCGGTCCACCTGTCACAACTGACTTCGGTTGTGTCCGTCCATATCGGATTCAGTACCCCGTCGGCGCCGCATTTTTTTGCTGGCATCCTCTCCCGTTTCCCCAAATTGTCGCACCTGGAACTCGCCTATCATCAGTATGAGTCGCTGAACCAAGTGTTCGCTCTTTTGCGCCACTGGCCAACATCGATATCTCTCAGGATGCGTGGCATCAGGTGGTCGTTCTCGTCTGAGCCGATAAATGCACCTTGGCTCTCCATCCGGACCCTCCAGATTTGACATTCTTCCAAAATGACATTCTGGATATCTTTCTGCGCAACCCTGAACCGAATTGCACTGCGTATCTTTAATCGGTGTTCCACTAGACTATTCACCGCTCGTTCAGCGATTCTTCCACACTCTCGGTCCAGTCTGCAGGATCTAACTATCGGGTCCTCTTTAAAAGCGAGATGATGAAGTTCTTCCCGCTTCCGTTCACTGCCCCAGCTCATCCTTGTGACGCCTCTTTTTGGCATCATGTGGATCTTGGCCACAACACGTAGTTGTGCTCCCTCCGCCTTCAGCTCGAGAAGCCGAATACGCCCACATTAACACCAGTGACAACACTTTTTGCAACGATTTCTTCGTCCCGCATCACTATAGCTTCCTTTGGGCTCCAGACTTCGACGATCCCAATGTTACTTCTGCGTGGTCCGATTTGGACAAAGATCTGTCCGCCCAGCGCCTGCCCTCTGTCGTCCATGCCCTCACATTCCAGTTCAAGTCTCTGGTTGGATTTCCTGCACCTTTCCAAGCCCTGGTCCGAAGGCATATGCCGCATTGTAGCGCACGGGTCGAAGTCGTTGAGTACGGGTAGATAAATAATTGTTTGTACAAGGTTCCGCACATTCTTTCCGGTATAAGTCGGACTACTGAACGTTAATTAGGCCGGCTTCCTGAGCAGGTCCCTCATTGCCTCGGGCTCCATGCCAAGTTGCCAACTCTGGCTAACTTGACTGGCACTATATTAGCACGCTGGCGGCAACATTGTATTATTTACACTACTCACAAACAACTCACAAATGGAGGCCTCGGGAATTAGAGACTCGAGTCTCGTTCCGACCCTTTATATACTTATTTTAAAGCTTTGGGAGTTCGTACGTTGACAGGACCCTTGAAGTTGCCTTAAAGTTTAAACATCAAGCTTATCTTGACACCTCTCGAATTTATTCTAATAATCGAACGGGGGGAAATAAGATTCCCCACAATCTCTGTAATATCATCTCAGATATCCCCTCCGCATTATATGGGCCATTCTTGGAGTGAGGGATATCGTTTCGCAGATTACGATAAAAACTGGGAGCAACTTCGTTTCGAGTTCCAATTATCACCAGTGGACACATCCACAAGGCAGGCTGGTAACCACTATTAATTACTGTTACATCTGCGCCATTATAATCACAATATAACCGAAGGATGAAACGAGTAAAATCATCTGGTGTTCGTGACGGGTCCAGGATATATGAACGGCCCCGAATTCATATTGCCGATTCCGACAAGAACGTCGCGGAGTGTGATAGCGCTCTAGAGGAATATATCGTTAGTTTTTTTAGGGGGGGATGAAAGAGGGCAGGTCATGCATACCTGAGCATCGCTTGCATTTCGCCTCGAATACGGGCTGCCGCTGTGCTGGAATGCAAGTGGAGGCGCCTGGACGAGCAGGGAATAGTATGACTGGCGCGGGATTTCGACATATGGCGCCTGCATCGCATGCAGCACTGTGCGTATTCGACTTTCATAATAACGATCCCGCGCGTAGATTGGGAGGAGGCTAGGGCTTAACGCCGTCCGGGTCCGGGCCAGAGACGGGGAGATCGTGGTCGCAATGTACCAAATGGACACTGAATGCAGAAAAATCTCAATCAGCCGCCAGTGATCGACGTTCAGAACCCGTTAACAAACGTGGAATGAAGCAAAAGACGAGCATGGCAGAGATGACCACGAGAGGAGTGAGATCCATTGACTCTTAGTGAGTGGGGCGGGCAGTCGGCGTGACTGAGAATGAAGAGGAGCGCTCTCCAAAGGTACCACGACACAGGCGGAGAGGCAAAGATGTGAAACTTTGTCAGATATATCCCTCTCACGGCAATTCACACAACAGCAGCTACGACTCTTGAGAGCGTCATCCTTTCGGCTGAATCTATTCTGGTGGCCTTTATAATCCAGCGAAACCTGTGAAATGCAGCTGTACCAACAGCTTTCACAGTTCTGGTAGAGCCTCGCGGGCCCAACCAACAGAAAGGGGTGCATTTTATGGTGTTAAGCGGTACAGCGTTGTGGAGCCAAGAAGAAAAAGGCGTCCCTTAATGCTGTCTTATGGCGGGAAGCTGTTTATTCATTCTGATCAACATGACTCAACTACAACAGCTTCAGAACGCCAAGGCAGAATGAGCAACAGCAGCCCCGCAAGCATGCACCATGAGAGGAAGGGGCTGTTTTGTTCCAGAAACCCAACAGCCCCGAGGCTGTTAAGTTGAACATTCCATCGAAAACGCTGATGGTTCAACATCCCACCGGCAAATGCCGGCCGAACCAGCAAATTCGGAGTTTGATGTTCTAATAGACGCTGGACGAAGCGCAAGTCGCAAGTCGCAAAGATGTACATGGTCAGGCCAAAAGCGAGCTCCTCTGAGTAAAAAGTACAATACAAACCAAAGCATATTACAACGCGCAGAACTTCCCGCTTACGAGTCGATATCACACAATCCCGGGCGCAAAACACACCACTGCGGCTGGAGCTGAATCGCGCGCACACCGCGCTGCACCATCCGATAGCGTAGCTCGTGCAGCCGCGGCAGCGCCCGCTGCCCGTCCAGTGGTGTGCCGTCGGGGAGTGTTGCGCCGGTCCAGAATACCTCGGCCGAGGTCGCAGCGCGTGGCCACACGATTGGGTCCAGGTTCTGTGGATCAGATTGCTCCGTCCAGAGGAGCTGTTGGCCTGTCATGAAACGACGCCATTCAAAATTTTGGGGATCCTTTTTTAATGGCACAGCTCACCGCCTAGGATGAGATGCGTTTGCGCTGCTGTTAGGTTCGCGAGCGGGTTGAAGGTGTATGCCTGGTATGATTGCCTAGATTAGCTGGAGATGGCCAACGGGGGCACCAATGCTGTTACCTTCTGCCATGTCTTGAAAGGATCACACCAGCTATTTCTGCTCAGAGTGAAAAACGTGAGATCCAAAATGAGGAATAAATAAATAAAAACCAACCCTGATGGGTTGTTGCTGATCCACTCGCCAGCCCCGCAGTCCTAAGTCAAGCGAAAATCAGACGGGGGGTTCAAACTATAATGATGACAAATTGTTGAAACATACCAGGTAAAAGTAGTCCGAGGGCGCGTGCACAATCCTGAAGTTCTTGGCAGCGACTTTGGCGGCATTTTGCGAGGAAATCCACACCCTGTCGAACAGTGTGAATAAATTGGAGGCGAGTCGGGTAGGGCTTACATGACGACAGTTTCGTTCGACAATGCCAGGCTATGCTCCAGCACCATTTCTGGTTGGTCGAGTCGAATAAGTAATGTGCGACTGCGGGCGTGTTTGATCCACTGACCTTCCCATACGACGGGGGTTTTCCCCACCTTGGCCAGAGCCGCGTGCGTTGCAGACGTGAAGGTCGCCAGCGCCTGCTCCAAGGTCTTCCCGCTCTGTTTGAGGTCGGCTTGTGTCCGTGCGTCTTCCTTGTAGCAACTACGAGTCAAATCTTCGTCAACACCTCCCTTGAAATCAAGACATTTAAAGAAACGAACTTGACGTTCAGCTCATCTCCACCAGTGCTGAAGTATTTCGAGGGCATGACTTTTGCGGCGGCAGTGAAGAGATTTGCAGTAAAGTTGACGGTCGCAGGAGAGGCAAGAGTAAGCTGTCCTGCCGGAGGTTCATTAGCGAATGTCGTCCACGGACTCGCTTGGCTGCATGCGATGTGTTCAGGATGGCTGGTGGCGATTATCGCCGTGTGCCCCGGCGAGTCGATTTCCTGCGAACACCCGTTGGCTCGTAATATAGATGACTGCGTAATTTTGCGCTCACCATGAGGACGTCAATTCCATGCTACACAACGTCGGAGAATGAATATATACGACAGTTGAATATGACGCACCGATGCTGCGTACGACACGACATTCTGTACGTCAGCAGGGGAGTAGACCTCGCTGGCGGAGTATGCGCCTTTCTGGGAGATTTCAGGGAACTCAGGCAGAACGAGCGGGAAGCTCTGTGAATCGACAATGTGCCAGTGGAACGTGTTTATCTTGGGCCATGCTCTCAGTAGAGCCAAATATGAGAAAGTAACCACTTACCTTGACCCAGCTCATGGCATCTAGCGTGCGCTTGATGTCAGGAACGGGGAAGCTAAGTGAGGACTTATTTCTTTAAAAGGTGAGGAGTTCTTGTAAGATACTTGCAAGTTGCGAGAGGTGTCTAGCATCAATCCACGATACGGCTTGAACCAATTAGCACCAGTAAATAAACCCACGACACAACCTACATAAGCCGGCGTGTCCTTCACAATGTTAACGGGTGCGACGTTGGTATAAGTCACACCATTAAGGTCGTACCAGAATTGAGAGAAGGTGGTGAGTCCGCGGAACAAGCCCAGCGTCGAATTTGCAGATAGTACGGCGGGCTTTCCGGTGTTGGGGATGGACAGTGTATATCCTTCCGAGCGACTCGATATGTCCTTTACGGACTCGGACGCAATAGAGAGCACCGGCAGGGAATTCTGAAGCGTGAGCGTCAAGCCAGACAGAGCCGGTGCATTTGTGAGACCGCCCGCATCCGAGGATCCCCGTCCCTGAACAAGACGCTAGAGGAAATGAGGAATCGTTTTGCCCGCCATCACGCGTGTACAATACCTGGAGCTTGTCAGTCTTGAGGTAGACATTTGTCTGCGCCACTGCGTCGACGAGATCCTGTGGTGCGTTCTGGACATTGACCGTAATGAAGAATGACGGCGAAAGGACGAGAAAGTCTGTGCCGGTTGTCAACGTGCGGGGGATTGGCCACAGCGCAGACGCATTGTGAATCGCGGCCGCGATGAGTATGGCTTTGAAGAGAGGCATGGGTATGCTCCGGCGCGTCAGCATTGCTTCGATATCGTTTGATTGGCTGAGTGCCACACGGTGATTGCCACTCGCTCCGAATTGTCTGTGCGCGTGGTTCGAGCTTCGGGAAGGTGAGCTTCAAACGTTAAAACTTTGGGCGGCTCGCTCCGGATCCGTGTCTGAGATACAACGACGGCAAGAACATGCCCCCCACGTGAACAGTTCAATAAGTGACGTAATCGTTGTGGTTGAATTCCTACTACCGATTCGGGTCTCACACCATAGTAACATAGGCAGTTCCTTCCTATATTCCCCTTTCTTGGTTGATGGTGAACAAGTGCTGCCACACTCAATTTTCCGGGTTAAAGTTGAAGTTGTTCTCACGGAAATTTGGAACATGTGCAATCCGTGTTTCTCCGTTGCAAACTTGGACCGAGTTGGACGCAGTGACCTCTACAGACGAGAAGTCATCCTCGCGACTTCCAGCTTTACGTGCTGGCGTGCACCCTTAATTCTGGAGCGTTGGATTACGTAACCGCTAGCATTAGATTTTCAACAGACCTCGCTCCCTAATCGATTTTCAATCGATGGACTCTGCGCATCGCATCTAACATGGCGGCATTTCCACCTACGATTCTAGAAATATCGAGCGGGCTGGAGCATCTACTTCCCAGATTTTAAATCTAAATCTCGACGATGTTCCCTCAGTCACATGGAGTTGGGCATCTTTTTTGCAAACAATAATGGCTCCAACCACCAACCACACCATTCTTCTTGCCACTCTTTCACGGATTACTCAGTTGTATTTACTGCACCACCCCTTATCTGGTTGTTCCGCCACCCGTCGGCCCGTAAGCTGCATTGCCTTATTCACGACACAGCCTTCAGTTCGGAGTCCGACAGCCTCTCTGTTGCGATAGCATCGGAATTAGCGGAAATTGCACTTGGCTTAACAGCCTTTGACCGGTCCACTACAGCGCCCCCTAGTTTTCCCTACAAAGTACGCACCGGCGCGCCGCTCAGGGAACTATTCACCGCAAATGCCACCCTTCCCGTCAGAGAAAACACCCGTCGACATCGAATTAGGCCTGCCCACCTTGGTGCAATGCAGCAACAATACTTCTGGAGTGTCCAGTTGTAAGACCTGGAATATACCTGGCATCTCGCATGTCCTTATCCTCGTACACAGGTGCCATCATCTTCGTGTTCTTCCTGCTTGTCTTTTACGCATTGGCTCTGTGGGACCGGTGGCTCAATTTAAAGCTACGCGAGACACAAAAGTTACAGTGTACGCATTCCCATTGCTTCATATCCAGTTTATCTTAGACTAACCTGAATTCTAGTCAGTGAGACCCGTACGTATGGTGCGACCGTGCTGGGGTCTCAGACTCCCATTACACCATCCCGTCCGCCCTCTCCAGCTGCAGGTCTTTCTCTCCGCCTTCATCATCCTGTTCATATTTTGCTCACTGAGTTTCCAGGCGGACATTACCCTTACGCCACCCTCTCTCCACCCCGTGCCGATTCAAGTCCCTGATCGTGTCAAAAAAATGACTGCTGTACGATGCTGTATTCCAGTTACACCTAAAGGTCATGCTGTGTATCATAAGTCATTTGCCCCTATGCCTATGATTGTTCTTCCCTTCTATTCGCAAAGCTGTAAGGGAGATGGCGATGATGCTGTGCTCAACTGAACCCAATAATAAGTCGTTATAAGTTGAGAGCGGTGAGTCCGTTAACAATGGACAGTCAATGTCCTTCGTTTTCGGCATCTTTTAATATTCAGAGCTGTTGGCTCAGAAGGGGCCGGACCAATAATGAACTGGTTGTCTTTGTTTGGATGAGACGCGTTGCGTCATTGTGTCACCTGACCGTGACCACTGTCTCTTTCCTTCTCACCAGGATGATACCATTGAAGGCGACGGTAAACTGCGACATGGGAGAGGTAATTACACAGTGTTTCTACTCTCCATCTGACCCGTATTTCAGGGCTTCTCCCTGTACACGATTGTACGCCTACAGCATTTAGCCTAATATTGTCGGTGAAAAATTGGCAGGCAGACGACGCATCACTTTTGCAAACCATCCACCTCGCGAATATCGCCTGCGGATATCATGCTGGGTGAGTGTCGTGGTCTTTCCTGCTTGGGATTCACACCGATTTATTGGATACCTAGCGATTTCTCCATCATGGATAAGACTGTTTCTCAAGCGAAATTATACGGTGTAAGAGTTGGGGCACACCCGTCCCTTCCGGATCGACAAGGTTTTGGACGACGTGAGATGGCGATGGAGCCTGTATGTCCTTCGTTGCGCGGATTTCTGAACGCTGACTGTTGTATATGTATGTAGGATGAACTTCGCGCCTGTTTTATTTATCAAATTGGTGCTCTCAGTGGATTCTTGAAATTGCATGGGCTTCCTTTGAACCACGTAAATGCTAGTCTCTGACGAGGTCCATAACTGATGCTTTATAAAGGTCAAACCCCATGTAAGCTGGTAGTAAATCGATCATATCCCGACGTTGGTTGATCCATCCAATGAAAGGGGGCTGTTTACGGACAAACAGCCCGATCGCTTCCTCTTGCTCGTGCCGTCGTGGCCGCTACGCGGGTATTCGCTACCAAGGACCATGACGTGGCTTTCATTGGACTGGCTGGAACCGCTCACCAAGTAGCCGCAGAAGAAGCCACAGTGAAATTCATACCCGGTAAACTTTTGGGTACGCTTTTAAAGCGGACGTCAAACTTATAAAATTACAGAATGGTTCGCTGACCTCGACTATGATTCCAATGGGAAGCTACTAATCACAAAGTTTATATTCGATTCTCATTCAGTCGACATATTTTCATATTTTTTGCAGGACTCATGAGTCTATTCCCATGGATGTGATTCGAGAGCGTGTACGCCATATGCCAGGTTTTTGCCTTGAAACTCACGAGTCCTAGGTGCTGACTCTTCTGGATACCCTATCGAATTACCACAAACACTGGCGGGTATCTCCCTTTGGGCGACAACGTCGAGGAAGTTTCAATATGCTGTCACTCAGACACACCTGTAATTTCTTCTTTTCGGCGCCTAGATTCCACCTCATTTTATTACA
The DNA here is from genome assembly GCA_029282285.1 of Mycena rebaudengoi. NCBI lineage: Eukaryota > Fungi > Basidiomycota > Agaricomycetes > Agaricales > Mycenaceae > Mycena > Mycena rebaudengoi. The sequence continues at coordinate 89,784 of JARJCX010000378.1, forward strand.
GGGGGCAGTTGATATTGCGCGACTGGTGAAATCTCTGGTTGACGAGAGCAACCAACGGGCAGGTTATGCTTGACATGTACTACTGTCGAATCGCGTTCCCGGATTGTGTCGGGTTCGTTGTCTGTACCTCTAAGCTCATCAACGTGCTTCCTCTTACTTTAGGGTGTCAGGTGCTATTTTGACTTCTAAGCATGCCGTCATCGCTCCAGAGTCTCTAGCTCTCACGACTATCGACCTTATCCATGTACGAGAAACACAAACTCCTAGTCGCCAATCGAGGCGAAATAGCGGTTCGAATTATTCGGACGGCCAAAGAAGAAGGTTTAGCCACCGTCGCGCTTTACACAGCTTCCGATGCCCTCTCTCCTCATGTCGGTATGGCGGACGAGGCTGTTTTCCTATCGACGACGGAAGAAACGATGGATGACTCACAGACCACTGAATCTGAATCTCAAGCATACCTCTCAGGACCGCTGATAGTTTCTATCTGTCGCGCGCATGGAGCCACTATGCTACATCCCGGATACGGATTCCTTGCCGAGAGCGCCTGAGTTCGCTCAAGCAGTCCTCGACGCAGGAGTTACATGGCTTGGGCCAAACCCTAGCATCATCAAGACCATGGGATTGAAGCACTTGGCACGAGAAGCTGGCCCTAAAGTTGGTGTCAACCCTGTTCCAGGGTCTGAGGGGTTGGTAGACGATGCAACGGCTGCCGTTGAAGTTTCGAGTCGTATTGGCTATCCTTTGATGATCAAGGCGGCTGCTGGAGGTGGCGGAATGGGCATGGTAATTTGCGAGGACGAGCACGCACTCCTCGAAGGTTTCACCCGTAGTCAAAAAGCGTGCGGAAGTGAGTGTACAAACTTCCTTTCTAGTTCCATCAATCAACCTCGTTCATTAGGTTCTGTTCAACTACGGCGGAGTTTTTATCGAACGTTACGTCTCCTCTGCAAGACACATTGAGATTCAGGTTCGTATGGTCCTTGATTGCGCTTAACTACTGTTGAATGTTGACGGTAGATTTTCGGGAACGGCCTAGGGGATGTGGTCTGCATGGGTGAAAGAGAATGCAGTATTCAACGCAGGCATCAGAAGATTATTGAAGAGACTCCCAGTCCCTTTTTCGCCACTCGTCCTCGTATGGTTTCAACCATTTGCGCCCTGCACTGATACAAATTGCTGGCACAGAATTGAGAACAAGAATGTGTGAAGCTGCTGTCCGGTCTCTGCCAACACGTCAAGTATGGATCTGCAGGTACTGTCGAGTTTCTGGTGGATGACAATACCTCGGAATTCTTCTTCCTGGAAATGAATACGAGAATTCAGGTGCGTGTGCGTAAATTGTCACTCCCCGATATAAATCAGTGTACCAGGTTGAACATGCTATAACCGAGGCCATTCATCCCGGTCTAGACCTGGTCAAGCTGATGATCCAACAAGGCGTAGCTGAAGCTTCCGGCCTTCACGGACTTGCGCGTGATTCTGTTGAGATGCAACAAGCCACATACGATGCACTTCTCAAACAAGGTTCAGAAACTGGAGTAGGCTATGCGATGGAGGCCAGAGTATACGCGGAGAATCCGGCAGAGCTATTTCGTCCGTGTCCGGGAATTCTTCAGTATGTCGATATACCAAGTGGAAAGCACGATTGGTTGAGGGCGGAAAGCTGGGTGTGTAGTTAACTCGTGCTGTTCCTTGGTTCGGCCCTGATTTTTGTTATATATGCCCATAGATCTCCACTGGGACCACGGTGACGCCTTTCTTCGATCCGTTACTATGCAAGCTTGTTGTCTCTGCCGAAACTAGAGCACTCGCCATTTCCCAAATTGCGACAGCGCTTGAGGAATCGAAGATTCAGGGACCAACGAACAATCGGGAATATCTTCAGGCTATCGTGGGCAGTGAGATGTTCCACAATGGAGGTGCTACAACAACATTCTTGGCCTCATTCCAGTATACTCCGCAGTAAGATTTTACCTCGCCCCGATGAAAATATACACTAATTCCTCGCAAAACAGCGCGATGACCGTGTTGGCTTCCGCCTTAGAAATGACGGTTCAGGACTTTCCGGGGCGTACCATAAGACTCGGTATTCCTCGAAGCGGACCTATGGACTCGATGGCTTTTCGTGCTGGAAATATATTGGTTGATAATCCTCCCGAGACCGAGGGCTTGGAAATGATTGCTCTGGGAGGTCTGAAGAATAGCTTTCAGTTCCACGTCCCGACCGTGGTCGCTGTGACAGGAAAGCTCGTATCTGTTAAGGTTCAATGGCGAAGAAGCTCGCATGTGGTCAACCGTTGTTGTGCCGGCCGGAGGGAAGTTGACACTGACGGCAAGGACCACGGGACAAGAAACCGGAATGAGAGTGTACCTTTCCATCAGGGGAGGATTTCCTCTCATTCCAAAATATCTTGGCTCCAAGTCAACCTCGATGGGCCTGGGTGGATATCAGGTACTGTGTTGGCATATTTCATTACGGACATCTCATCTCATCATTGTGCGATTTTTTCCACAGGGACGTTCTCTGGTTGTGGGGGACGAGATTGCTCTCGCGCGAGAATGCGGACCAAAACAAACAGATGCATCTTCTCGGCCCATTCCCTCCGCTCTCATTCCTGTCTACCCCAAACATTTCATCATATATGTTCTCGCTGGGCCGCACGATGATCAAGAATACGTTACGCCTGAAGGAATTTCCAAATTTTATTCGACCCACTGGAGGGTCAGTCCATCGAGCAATCGCCTTGGAATTCGCCTGGACGGCCCGGAGAAAATTATCTGGGCGAGGCTCAATGGGGGGGCTGGAGGATCCCACCCATCAAACATTCTCGACAACGGATACGCGCTTGGAACTATCAACATCAACGGCGACACTCCAGTCATTCTAGGCAACGAAGGTCCCGACATGGGTGGTTACGTCTGTATGTGCACTGTGGCCTCGGCGGATATGTGAGTCATAATAGCATTCGCAATTCCATCGTCTGCTTATTAGTGAACGGATAGGTGGAAGCTCGGTCAGCTAAGTCCAGGCTGCACGGTCGAGTTCCGGAGAGTCTCGTGGGCCGAAGCCGTTTCTCTGGAAGCACAAACAAGAGGTTGGCTTGAAAATATCAAGGCCGCGATACTGGGGCAGGCCACTACTCCACAGTCCTATCCTGAACTTGGCGATAGGCATCAAGACCCAAAGTTGTGCGTTATAACCCGCACTGACAATAATCCAGCTGTTGTCTTTCGACAGGTTGATTTCTCTTAGTTGTTGATGCACTTCTCTAAGTATTGACAGGCGGGAGATTCCGCTATTCTTGTTGAGTACGGCGACATGACACTTGATTTTCATTTACGAGCACGAGTTCATGCATTTGAGGCGGTGATGAAGCAGCGGAAAATTCCCGGAAATCTGGCGTTTTGTCCGTGTGTTCGTTCGACTATGGTAAATCCATTACTTCTCTGGTCCTTTCCATATTCAACCATTTCAGTGCCACTTTGATCCCTCGATGATTTCCCAATCTGCAGTGTTGGAGACTTTAATCGACGCGCAGAGGGCCATTCCCACATCTATGAATGAAATGTCGTTCAAGGGACGAAAGCTGACGTTTCCAATCGTCCTAGACGATCAATGGAGTCGAGACGCCTTGAAGAGGTATATGAACTCTATCCGTGACAAAGCAATTTATCTTCCGAGCAATATTGACTACCTGGCGAGAAATAATGGGCTCCAGAATGCGGAAGAGGTCTTGCACAAACTTACTTCTTCTGATTGGGTCAGTCGCAACAAGTCCCCAAACCTGGTTGATATCTGATGAGTAAAACCATTAGCTCGTATTTGGTGTTGGCTTCTACCTCGCCTGTCCATTTCTGATCCCGGTATTGGGCATGAATCTATTTCAATTATTTATGGACTGAGAAAAATAGATCGACCCTAGATGCAGGCTTGTGGCTCAAAAGATGAACCCATCGCGGACCTATACACCTCAGGTAGCAGTTCGAGCTGTATTGCAACGAACTGACTGATTAACTCTGTACAGGGTGCTGTTGGGATCGCCGGCGTGGTTGCCGCGATATACCCAATCGTCAGTCCTGGTGGGTACATGTTATATGGCCGATCCCTTCCCGCCTGGCAAGCATGGGGGAAAGGGCCAGATTTTAGTCCTGATCGGCCTTGGCTGCTCGAGCCGTTTGATCAAGTATGTGTGTCGTCATTTTTATAGCGCGAATCGACAATGTCTCCTTACACAGGTACATTTTGAACCCGTCAACGAAACAGAATACATCCAGGTCACACTTGTGATTTATGATTCGCTGTTTCGTGTACAACTGACACATATGCAGATTGAAAGTCAATTTAATTCTGGGCGATATGCGTTTAAAGTGAGGATTCAATATCTGAAATCAATTCTAACAACAGCCAGATCGAGGAAACGGTTTTTTCCATGGCCGAATACACAGCTTTTAAAGCATCAATTGCTGAAGAATTAACCGTCTTCGAAGAAAAACAAAAGCAGGGTGTTCAACAGGAGGAGATAAAGTGAGTTCCTCGGGCCATCAATAGTTGCAATCCAAATGGGAAAAAAACCCTGTTTAGAGAACAGGAGATTCTTCGACAATGGGAATCTGAAAAGATGGCTCACCTTGGAGATCTTGCAGAAGACGAAGGTGAGCGTAGCCCTTGCGTGACCATCTTAACTTCATTGAGAATCCATATAGTTATATTAAACGGCTCCGCTCATATAACAGCTTCTCTGTTCGGGAACGTGTGGAAGATACTGTGCCGTCCTGGCGATATAATTACCTCCGGAGATACCACATTGGTCATTTTGGAGGCGATGAAAACGGAAATTGCGGTCAAGGCTGGTGAAGCAAACATTGGAAAAAATGTGCTCGGGCTGGGAAGAGGGGTTCGTGAAGGATCCAATGTTTGCCCTGGAGATGTCCTCGTCGTTTTGGGGGATAGTTGAAGCGCTAGTGTCACATATGTTGTAACGATTTACTAATTTCAAGCTCCGCTTGAAACCGCTCTTCTCCCGCACCGTGCGTCTGATTTTAAAATTAACTTTTATGATTGAAAGGTAGTTGACAAGGACACCGTTCCGAGCCATTTCCGAGTCCTCTGTGATTTGCAACTCCCCATCAGCGCAGATCTTGTACAGCATTCTTTCATTTGCCGCATTGTGACAGCTAGTATGCCATTAATATTAACATTGTATCCGTCCATATTGACAGCTCTTAACAGCACATCGCCTCGTGCAATCCCGCCACAAGTACAGCACATTGGTACTTTGTCCACAGCTTTAGGCGCAGGCATACTACATCGATAAATCCTATAAATAAATTCGCGAAAAAACTCGCTTTTCCTCTCGAGTCTGCTCAAAATTCGGCGAATCTCATGGCCGTGGACCACTCGGGAGAATTGTCTAGGACCCAAGGATCTTCCACGATTCTCCGGGTGGCAATAACGCGACGCAGGACTCATCACAGGAGTTCGTAACAGAACAGCATTATATACGGAACGATGTAGACGCCTGAGTATTAGAAGGACTGAGTGCGTTGTCTACATAACTCCTCCTCCAAGCCCTTCAACCAGCATTTAATCTGAATCATGGCGATCAGCACAGCAACTCAGTTCAACCAAATCCTGTGGATTTTTGCGGCAATCCGTTCGTTGACTTCCTGCCTCCCAGTCCCTCTTCCTGAAATCAATTCGCGAAATCTAGTGGTTCTTTACATTCTTTTCGGCCTACTCTTCCTGGTCATGTCTCACCTTCAGGAGAGGCTCCAGAGGCAGCCAGCAAATATGTGTCCACTGCGATGGCACTTCTTGCAGGCGTGCGACAGCATCTCGCTGTCTATCCAAAGCAAGGACCTTGAGGCTCAGACTCAGGAGTCAGGGTGTCAACACTGCACATGCCCGGTTACTGTCGAGATGCAGCTTGTCCTCAATGAGAAGGCGTAAGGACCTCAGGTTTCCAAGCTCCGTGATTACTAGATAACAGTAAATTTCAACTTTCCTCAAGAATTCTTACAAAATTGACGTTTCTCCAGCTAGCACTGGAACTCACGACAACGACAAATTCCAGTGTCCTATGATTCACGGCGTTCTTTTTGCTCTCCTTTACGTCTCTGGATCCGATCTGCTTTCGTATCGCTGCCCATTTGGATAGTATCCCGTTTCTTCCTGTACAAGATTTCCGGAGATTTGATATGCTTCTTCAGTGTATATATAGACGCGACTGCTGTGTATCCTCACAAACGAATGAAAGGAACCGGAATGTGGCGAGTGATTCATGGAGTCTCCAAAGTCGTTTATGGTTCACAGACTGCAAACTGCAGCAATGAAAGGACTAGCATTCGCGGCTCTCATATTGTAAAAGGGGGAGCCTGTCTTCTGCGTATTCATTGTAAACTGCAGATGAATCTCGCGGATACCCCACCACCTTCAACAGCTTCTTCGCGTCCTCCTTCACATCGACACTCGTCAGCCGGTACTTTTCCGGTGTTATTCCCTTCCCAAATTCGTACGTGATATGATTCGCACATAGCAGTGCCACGAGCACATTCACCAGATGCAGCGGAACCAACGAAAACACGGACGACCACACCAGCTCGAGATTGGCACTTTCGAATCGGTACAGCTTCCCCTTGCATCCGGGGAGCATCGTGCGCGGATAGCAGCGTTTGCTCGGCGTCGCCTCGTGTAGCGCGTTGTAGTATCCGCAGCAGTGTAACGAATCCTGGATAAGCAGCCGCCCAAGAGGGGTGTAATATTGGCTCCACGATAAATTGAGCTTGTTCTCGAGCGAGAAGGTGCTGCGCTTGTAGCTCGTGTACCCGATCACGAGGAGCGCTGCGAACGCTGGCCAGAGGAGGAGGGTGTATACCGCGAGGATAGGGCGCGAATTGAGGAGCGTGCCTGTCATCCCGACGAGGGCAGTGAAGATGAGGATGGAGGCGGCGAGCGTGATGAGGATGAGCACGTCATTGTCCGCAACGTACATGACGTCTGCCTGGCCCCATGCTGCACAAGAAGGTCAAGGTCAGGTCATTCATATTCTCCTCCGCGAGAGGGGAAAGTAAGAACGCACTGCGGAACCACGTCATGAGCGCACATACCAGCCCGGCCGTGCCGTACGCGAAGACGGTGCACACCGAGAAGAACAGGCACCACTTGAATCCCGTCCAGGGCTTTGTGCTGCCCATGCCCAGTCCCCGCCCATCTTCCAGCGCCTCCAACACTGTGACACCGGCGGACTTGCCTACCCGCTCCTCCAGGTCGCGTAAGGACTGTGGCCGCGGCCACTTATGTGTAAATTTGTCCGTGGTGCCGACGCCCTGGATCAGCGCGCGATGACCCGCGTCGATGGAATTAGAACTGCTGCCCAGGCTGTCACTGCTCCCCGCGGAGCGCTCGCTCGGTGTGCGGCTAGGGGCGCTGTCCTCGGAGGAACATTCGTTCACTGGCCTCGGAGCAGACACGCGAAGCCGAGCGGGAGAAGAGCGGGGGCCGCGCGCGCGGAAGGAAGCTCAGCCCAAACGGGGAGAAGAACGACGCGATGGTGGGCTGTGGCGTGCGTGTAAAGTCTGGGGTCGGGAGTCGCAGGAGGGTGGAGGTCGTAGTCTGAATGGACGCCTCGGAGTTGGTGTGCCGCGGGCCGTCCGGACGGTGGGTCTTCGGGGAAGAGCGGAATGTCGATTCCGAATCCGAATCTGTGTGGTGAGACTCGTCGAGACTCAGGAGTGGCGTTTCCTGCTCAGGCTCGAGGGGAGGAGGACTGATCGAGAGGAAAGACGCGGAAGCGCAGGAAGGGGGGGAGATGGAGCGCGGCGCAGGAGGGACAGTCGGCTTGCGTTCGAGGTGGTCCGGCGAATCGTCCACCGGGTGTCGTCTCCGAATCGTCCTCTGGCTGGCTGTATTGCGGAGGGCAGGCACCAGACCGGCGCCGCAGCATTCGATTGGCAGTTACAAGCGTCGAGGGTGCGCGATATTCCATGGCCAAGGTGGGACGATAACTAGCTAAACAAGAATGGAGTCTGCCAGTCAGCCACCGAAACCGACTTATGTGGCTGGCATGCAGCCTTTCTGGGCATTGTTGCAACGGATAATGAATATTGTGAAGTAATACAATTGTTCGATGCGATGACCCATGATAGGTACGGAGTGTCTAGAGAGCAATGCGACTTAAGTAAAAAATCCGTTGAAGAGAGGTCATAAAAAAAATGCATAATTAATACGTGCCAATATGTATGACAGAATGGAATAGTATAATGTCCGTGCGGGTAACGACAGGGAGGTAGTAGCGGGGGTACCAGAGGAGGAGGAGAGGGTATGCCTACACGCTGTTGGAGGGGAGCTCGATAGGACAGTTACCATTGTTGACCACGGTGGAGGAGGCGTACTTGCCGGGCAGACCTATGATGTCCATCTCGAGGACGAGCCGGAATTTGACACCTGGGGCGCAGTCAGAGTAGGGAAAGGGCCGAGACAGCAATACCACAGACCAGGGCGCTTGCCGTCCGAGTACCTGGCGGTATTCTTGCAGGCGTCGTACCAATTCAGCCCTAAGTTAGATTAGCGTTGGCCACGACTGGGAAACGATGTACGCACAAGTGCCATCTGTGTCGTTGGTAGCGATATACGTGAAGTTGAGGGGCAGCTGGATATCGGGGAACGACTTGGCGGGTAAGACCTTGTGTCCGAGGTCGCCCGTGCCTATGAGGAATCCGGAATCGAGGTCAAAAACCTTTGCGCGCACGTGCTTGAAATTGACAGGTAGATAGTTGCTGTTTGTGTTGACCTGCAAATTCGCAAAGGCGGGGAAGGAGAAGTTGGCGGGGGACCTCGAGAACTGTGTGGGGACAGCAGCCGCCCAGCTCCCGGTGGCGCCTCCGAGCGGCGCGGTGTTGCTCACGGCGAAGCCAGGTACACGGGGGAGGCAGATTCCGATGACGAGGGCGATGCTGGGGCACGGCAGACGTAAATTGGCTGACACAGGCGAGAACAGAGAGGACGCACACGGCGATGAGCCCGAAGCAGGTGAAGACGATTACTCGTTTGGTCAACCATTTCCCGCCACGGTTACCCCGCGTCCAGTCGCGCCACAGTTGCTTCCGCGATTCCGATTTTTTCTCGCGCTTCCCTGCCCGCGTCATCTCCCGCATCTCCGACTTTTTCCACTCGGGCCCCATGGCCGGAACCGTGACCATCTCGACTGGACCAGCTGCCTCTTCGGCTTTTGGAGTTCCACCGATAGCCTGGTAGCTGCGACATTGTTAATATAGACGTAAAAAATGATATTTCGCTGATGCGGAAAGGGTGGGGGTGGAGCGGCAAAGTGTGGCCGCTCCCGCCTGAATATCCCACGTCATGGACTGGAGTCTGGAGTTCATATGTGATGCACCAAGGCACTTGTATGATGCACCCGGGTATGGGAGAGCGCCCAAGCGACGACAGCTGCAAGTAAAACCCGGCCGCCGTCTTACACTTGGATTCCCCCGCTCCACAGCAAACAAATTGTTGGCAACAAAGACTCACCCGGCATCCTGCTGGCCAAACGCCGTGCTGTATCTCGGACCCGCATTATTAAAGTCGGCGTAGACGTCCCATCCTGGGTCACCTGGCCCTGGACTCAGCTCCTCTTCGTCCCGGCCACCCTTGAGTGGTTCCTGCCGTCCAGCATGAAAGAAAGAGCCACCGTTGTATCCAGCAGTGTTCGAGCGCTGCCCAGCAAGAAGTTCGGTGCTCCCGCGAGAAGCTCTCTCTGGGTTGAAGAATGATGAAGAGTCGTCCCGGGGACGTCCTGATTGCTGGCCCGCGTAGTCCAGCCCAGGGGACGGATAGTCCTGATTCAGGGCGTCTGATGAACTTTTGCGACCCCCATAGAACGAAGAGACGGTGGATTTGCGGTCAGAATCCATCCTTATGAGGAAACCGGAGGATGTGTGTAATGGTGGGAGGACTTGGAGGACCTGTCACAAGTCACGTGACACAATTTCCCGCTTAGACCGTTACTGTTCGCATTGATATTCTGAAGCAGCCATCTCGACGAGAAAAAAAGAATGACCTAGAGAAAAATGCTTTCTTCGAAAGCGATGAAGAACCCGGATTTATTACCGAGCTTGGCGCCGAGCCAAATTTACTCGTCTATCGCTTTTGATGTCCCCTGCGGACGGAGTTTCAAACAAGGCCTCCGTGTTCAATCACAAGGCGAGCGGATGGGCCCCCCCAATCAAAAGTGTGGACAGAATGCTCCGGTCGCTCTTCAAGCTTCAAGCTTCATGTCCGATCCAGGTCCGATCCACTAGGCGTGCGCAGAGTCTTCCCGCATCAGGAAAACCAGAAGTGGCTTGACAGTCATAGGCTTCCATAGCACTCTCAAGCGTTTTGTGGCTGTTATGAACCTATGGACCGTTATGCAGCCCTGTACAGTGCTGCATAGTGCTGTATACATTTCATAGGTACATCTCGACTATGGTGTTCCTGATGCCTCCCAAGTCTTGGGTCGACCTGTGTTTTTGTAGGTATGCGGACAGAGTGGGCAAAAAAACGGGGGTTCTAAGCGCAATACCAACGGACTCGGAGGACAAGTGGCTGTCCGAAAACGGCCAATCGAACAAAGCTGTAGATATCCGCCCCTCCTATTTTCCTGCGCAGATATAGTGACGTCGACTCGGAATTACTACGCTGTCAAAGTGCGGGGAAGTTATAGGCGAGAGAGTTCAAGGGGCTACTGATGAAATACCCGGCGGAACTATAATGAATTTGATTATTGAGGCGGGACGCGGAAACAATCATTCTTTCATGTGAAAAAAGTTCGTGGAGAAGCGACGACTCGAGTGGACCTCAGTCTCCGAGTATTTCTCCGAGTATTTATACTCGTTCAATATTGCACGGACTCTCTTGATCCCTTTTCGTCTTCTCATGAAAGGGGTATCTCGGCCGGAGTAGATTCCGCGAAAAATTAAGGAAACGGAGCACAACTGAACCCAAGCGAGCATCGTTCAAACTGTACGATGAATATCACGTTGTTAAACTGTTAAACTCCGGAAGGACCCGGGATAATAGGCGAAGAGGCTTGATTTCGCTTTTGGCCAAAATGCCGAGACTTCTTAACCCTCCCACGCTTTCTGAGGCGGCAGAAATCGTTCTTTTCAGTAGGGGAGCGTTTTCAGTTTTTTTTTGTTGAAAATTTGCCCCAAAATGTCGGGATTCGCGTATCAGAGCTTCCCACCTATTATCCCGGGCCCTATAAGAGACCTCCTCAAGTCTTAGTCTAGCCGTTTTGGGGTCGCCATTATTTGTGGTGTTTCGTTGCCAACACGCGTAATACGGATGATGATTTCCGAAAGCGTGTGAGGACCGAAAACGGGATTTACCAGGATTTACCGTCGTGCGAGAATGGATTAAGAGTTATTAAAACGCAATTAAAACGTTCCAAAAATCCAACCAAGACCCGACCTACCTAAAATTGACACATGTGTTGAACTTCTGTTGAACTTTGTCGAATTCGAGCATCCACTGCGCAAAGGGACACGAAGAAACTGCGGGACGCACCTCTACTAAGTACAGTTGCCTCCAGGGCCGTGAAAAAGGTCCCACAGAAAAAAAAGGTGACTCGCTCTTACAAAGGTTGCAGGTGTCGATCGGTGTCCGCGTCAATCAGCTGGTTTGAAGCTGCCTATTCGAGCTAGGTCCACGGTCCCACGCAAATATTATGGTAATCCACGGCGGCGCTCGCGTTTACCTACTACCTACCTACCGCAACATTCCGTCGGGGAGTTGGTAGCGAGCTGTACTTACTTAATGCCGGCGGTAATTAGTCTCTCCTACGCTACGACCGTTGAAGCTCGTACCTCGCATGTTGTAGGCGGCAATTACGTTCTGATCGACCTTGCAGGACCGGCGGGAATCGACAGTCGCGGCGCTTGCGCGGCGCAGAGAGCCCAATATATGGGGATGGCGAGTCGAATGGCGGGCCGGTGTCGTTTGGGTGTCGTCGATCTTTTTGCGCCGTTGCCACCCAGGCCCCAACCGTCATTTCGTGACAAGGTTAGACAACGGCGGCCGTCGCTTGAAGGACTTTTTTTTGTGAAGATGCGGCGGTGGTAGGAATAGTATATGTATTTGGACACCCCAGATACATCGTATTGGGAAATTCCACTTACAGGGATCTGTGCTCTGTGAGAGGTAAAAAAAGGCCAAGCAAACAACAGGAGGCTTTGTCGACATTTAGACAATGAAGAATCACAGGAGCACAGCGGACTACACGTCCAGACAGCTGAAAGCCGGAAGCCAGTGATCTAAGGTTCCCGCTGAAAAAAAGCCTGATTGCCAGAGGTTCGATCTATGATCTTCCGATAGATCAGTCGGAGTTGAAAACTGTTGATGGCCCACTGGGACCCCAAGTCAAGTAGATCATTGGCTTCCGGCTTTCAGCCGTCTGGACGTGGTAGAGGGGGACTCAAACGAAAGTGGAAGATTCGGATGTTATGGCCCGAAAACCGACGGCAGACCCCGATCTAGGTTAAATAATCACATGCATCTAAGCATAACAAATACAGTATTTGCTACATTTTTTTAAATTAGCGCGACGAGACGCCGTCATGCACGTATTGTCTAAAGCTCGTGCCCTGGTACTGTGAAGGAGGGGTAAAATGGCTCACGCGCTCCTTCTTCTTCACCCACTTAAGCCGTGGAGGCATCCATTCGAGGTTCCCCGGCGGCGCGTCAGAGTCGGCGCCTGGCTGTGGTCGCATTGGCGCTGCCATGGCGCTTGCGGGGCGGTCTGGCGGACAGAAAGTGTAGGACGCGGGCTCCGGGCGCATGGCCACTGGTCGATGTGGCGGGGCTGTTTATATTTTATCTCAGTAACAGAAATTGTGGCGAAGAACAAAAGACAATTACGTACCGCCGCGTTGAGGTTCCGCACTTCTGTGTGGCGTGCTGCTGCTGCTGCTAGAGGGCCCGGGTGCAGCATATCCATATCCTCGAGGCGCGGGAGTTGGCATCGCGGGGACTGGCACCGGTGGATCCGGCGGGCGTTGGCGATATTCGCGTGGCGCGGTGGACTGGGGCCGCGGCGGCGCGAATTGCGAGCGGTCAATTCCGCTGTGGCTCCTCGAGCTTTTATGGCCCTTTTCCGGGCGCGGGCTAGCCAACGGGCTGGTAGCTGCAAAAATGGTCGTGTCGTCAGTGGCGCCGTGTATTTTTAGCTGCATCACTACTGACGAGTGGGACGAATCGCGGGAAGGATAATGCGATCGTTTGGGCCGCGGGGGAAAAGTTTGGAGGAGAGGTGACAGCTCGAGCACAGGCAGCCGGGGGCGTGCGGCTGCTGGGGGTGGCCGCGAGACATTATACACAAGAAGAGAAAAGAGTAAAGGAGAACAAGAGGAGTGGTGTCACATTGTGAAGTTGTAGACTTTTGAAATACTCCATCTCCGAGTCAGGGTTGAGCGCGAGAGGGAAGCTGATACGTTAATGTTGCCGCACGAAACGAATGCCGATATCGCGCTGTATGAAGCGAACTCCATCATTGATTTTTTTTAAGAGAGCCTCGGAATGATCCTTGAGATATTTCATGCGAGATTGCCGTTGCTCAGAACTGCAATTGACCGCGTTAGGAAGAGATAGGAACCGATCAGGGTCAAAGATGCGTTTCACCGCTTTTGAAAGGGCCAAGATCAAGCGAGCGCGCCCTCCCTCACATTTCTCACATCTCCACGCGCCTGGTCGCGTCTCGCCCTGACTCGCCCGATGGCCGCCGCGGCGGGTGCATTATAGTGGAGAATGATAGTCTCACGCCCGTCCGCAAGGCGAACATGTATACAACATGTATGTAAGATCAACTGCCGGAGACAGATAATTCGGGTGCAGGCGAAGTCGAGCCCCCACATGCATTCGTTCTGTACTTGGGGCATCGGACCGTCAATGCTGGTGGGGCCGCGGAACAAAATAAATAAATGGATACCCATTGAGTAACTTGTCTTTAACGGCACTGGACGGAACAATTATGTTATAAAGTCAGAGCTGAGAAGGGAGAAGAAGTGGGATTCAAGAACATTGGCAGCGGCAGCTCGACGCAAGGCGCGACCTCACCTGGGGATCGGCAGATTCTCCAGATTTCTATCGAAAGAGGTAAAAATATTATCGGGCCGTACAGAACACGGGGCATACAGGCCAGACACGAGTAGAGGAGGAGCAGAGAGTCCATATTTGGGTCTATAGCGGGTTACCTGGTGGCTTGTTTAAGTTGGTGCTGCGCTGTGTTTATGAGTGTTGATCTGTAAGGCCATTGAGGTCTGGACCAAACTGAGTCCTGACAGTCCTCTCAAACGTCTACGTCGTCGTCGCAGCCAACTCGTCTCCTTCTTTACCCGCACCCTCAGCCTCTCCCAAATGTCTTCAGACCTGTGCCCTGTATATGCACCCTTCTTCAGCGCCATGGTGAGCCCCAATTTTCCCCTGGTTTTCTCGATATCTGGCGCTCAAATTCCGCAGGGCTGCACCAGCGCAATCGTCTTTACTTGTGAGTAAGGCCTTCACGGGCACCCGAGAGGGTCTATATATCACTATTGGGACCGCCCAATGAACCCGGGAACGAATTCTGACCACTCAAATGGTTTGCCAGGCATAGGAGCAAGGTCCGTGCAAACCCCATCTCTCTTTCGTCTTGCTGACTTGGAATCCTTCTTTATTACTGCTATTATCTTCTGGGTGTTACCTTGCGTAGTTATGGTACCGCGAAATCAGGCGTCGGTATCGCTGCCATGTCCGTCCTCCGGCCAGACCAGATGATGAAGTGTGTCGTCCCCGTTATCATGGCTGGTATCATTGCCGTACGTCTTTTCCCCACAAATTTGTTTTAATGCGCACACGCTTCTGCTGCATGTTCTTTCGCTTCTCCTTTTGGTTTGGTGTGGCTTCATGTAGAGAAACGGCGTGAATTCTTTCTGTCGATGACGACCAGGGTTGATCGAGCATTATCACCCTCGACTGCGCATCAGCGCACGTTTTGTCCGTCGCAGCACGGCTAGGATCCCGCCTGGCTCCGGATGCACCCCGTTTCGCTCTGACTTGGTCCCTTCATTACGGGCCCATCAGACGGCATTTACGGCCACTGCTGCGTGGATGGAAAATATACTTGTGTCCGTCGGGCAAACGCTTCATGGCAGAGAGTCTCTATGCACATTCGCCTAATGCACTGCCTCCATATTCATTTCCGTTTTTCATTCCCGTGGCGTCGCGCATGACCCGCCCGACGGGCAAATAATCGCGCCCTGCATCGTATCGTCGGCGCCCAAAGCTCGGAATGTGCCACGCAGCAGTGTCGTGACCTACGACGTAACTGCGAGCTTGTCCACTTCGGGCGACCCTTTTTTTTTTTCGAGTCGACAACCTATTCCGCATCACGAGTAGCGCTGACCATTCCTCTTTCCCAGATCTACGGCCTCGTCGTCTCGGTCCTCATTGCCAATGACCGTACGTCTTACTCCTATCCCCTCTCCATGGATTTATTCATTTATTCGCTACCCCAGTGCAAGTCAGCATGTCCCTCGCCCAGGGCTTCGTCCAGCTCGGCGCCGGTCTCTCCGTCGGTCTCGCAGGCCTCGCCGCTGGATTCGCCATCGGCATCGTCGGCGATGCCGGTGTCCGCGGCACCGCCCAGCAGCCCAGGCTCTTCGTCGGCATGGTATGTGCCCCCCCTTTCATTTCTTTCCGCACCCCCACTCATCTCCGCGCAGATCCTCATCCTCATCTTCGCCGAAGTGCTCGGCCTGTACGGTATGTTCTCCGCTCTCCCTTCACCTCTCAATCCTGACGCTACCACGCTTTTTTTTCGTTGCAGGCCTCATCGTCGCGCTCATTATGAACACCAAGTCGCAAGGCATGATCAGCGCTGTACGTCCCCCTCTCCTCTTGCCTATGTGCAGCATCACTGACCCGCGTTGTTGCGCAGTGCGCTTGAGTCGACTTTATACCTCAGCACGAATGGTGGTAGAGGCAGGCGTGAGGAATAGCGCCCCCTTTTAACTCTCGATGTCAACAATGACGGACCACGCACGACGTTACTTAGGCCATTATCACCTTCTCGATATTGTCTATTAATTCAATCCCTTTTTGCGCGATCCCTATATGTAGTCTGAGTGGTCGGGAGTCCTTTGTACCTGAATCTTCTCTGGATAAAAAATCCTTGCCTTCCTTGTCACTCAGTGTAAGTAGCCTCGTAGATCCTGATTTCTCCTCTGGATTAATTTTTTCTTTTCTCTAAACGTCCTCCAAAGGAGATTTACCCCAATGAGCGAATTCCCCCGCAATCCCCTGTGCAGATATCTCCGAAAGAAAATATAGCGACATCATGCCTTGATGTCGGCGACCAACAAGCGCCCGGCGGCGTCTCTCGTGCATTCATTGATTCAAAGTTACAGGGCGGACTGATCGCCGTTGTTTTCACTTGTCGCTATCGCCCATCCGACGACGATAGGACCCTTCTGGTGGTCCTACTGCTCCCTAGTGGGTTTGTGGAGGACGACGCTAACAGGAGGGAATATCAAGCCTCTCAAAAATTATTCGGAAACCCGACGTGCAGACGTTGTGGAGAGCTCCACAACACGACCTGCACCGTTCCCCGGCGGGGGCCACACAGGGAGATATACAGGTCAACGTTTCCTCCTGCTGCCTGCAATGGCCCTGCATATTCGTAAACTGAACAGGTTGCCATTGACGCCAATAATATGAATGCGCCCCTGGCGTATCTCTGAAACGTGCAGGACTACGGCATGGCGCCCGAGCGACAGTCCGCATCTCAATAACGGGTATCTACGGACGCCGCTCTCTGCACTTGCATCGAGGCGAGTAGCGGCGGACCCAGGCGGTATTCTGTATTCGCAGAACGGTTCGGCTTCGTCTGTCCCATTGAAGAAGGAATCGACAAACGCCACCGACATACAAAATGCACGTTGGGCGCCTCCCCCTGCTTGGCTTCCTCGAGTATGGGCACAGGCTGCCGCGCAAACGCGCCCCTTCTCCGCACGCGCCCATATTCGTCATGCACGTCCGCACGGAGAGTACATGCATTTCCCCTGTCTCCCCGTGCTAGCTCCCCGTGCCTCCAGGACCACTTCCGGCTGCTCCCTGCTGTACGACCGCAGCGCGCGCGGTATGTGCCTGCTTGAAGAAAAGGACACCGGCACGATCACGTGGCCTGGCATGGCTTGACGACGCTTGATGAACTGCGCTGGCGGTCGTTGCGAACGGGTGCTACACGATCGCCACGAGCGGAGACCTCACGCTTGATGCGGAGTAGGCGGATGTGAGCAGGGCGGTGGAGATTACGCGCCCGGCGACGTGTCTTTCTGGAGATACGGGTCGGTTGTCTTTTTTTTTTGTTTTTCTCCTCACTCGCACTTTGGGTTAATGCAAATTTTCTCGTCGCCGTCTCCGTCTTTCCCGAGTAACATTCTTGCGCTGCCGCTTGTGGAATGAGACGGCGAATAACAGTACGACTATTTTATGACTAAATCGTAACAACAATGTCTTAGTGCGGGAATTTTTTTTGAAGTTGGAAATTGCCCCCATACTTCGATATGGAGACATACTGTATCGTCCGCCGACGAACTATCATCGCTCTAATATTAGGTTATGACAAGTTCGTCTGTAGATCTATCTGCCTGGGACCAGGCCTGGCCCTCGGCAGGGTAGTCGCTCAGTGCGAGCCGGGTTTAGAACTAATCGATCGGCTCCGCGCGGTGCCTGTCAAAAAAACCGACGGCGTTTCTCCAATCGCGGGGTCTTTTACCACCGATTTTCTATGTGGATCCTCTGCATCAAGATAACATAACGACGAACGTTGTCAGATAATGGTGCCCTAAGTTATACATAACACTATGTACGCATCTCCGCGTCGTGTTCGGCACAATGACAATGTGGTAAAATGCCGAGATGAACACTGTGGCGTTGGCTTGGCGGTCAAAGCTGTGAATCAGTGATTTGTAATATGTCCTCTTAAGAGTAGCCAAAGCCCGAGTCAGTGGTACTCAACAATTTCGATTGGTTTTCTGGCTAAGAATAGGCTAGCGTGCGAAAAGGATTTGTCAAACCCCTTTAAGGAGGTAGGTTGAACCGACTTTGCTGACAAGATACGGATATTACGACGTCAACTCTACCGTTATCGCCTGAGTGGATTACGTATCCGTTGCTCGTGAGGTGGAAAACACTAAAGCGCTCTCAATGTAACTCTGCATTTCTCTCATTCATCACAAAACGATACAAATTCGCAAATTCACAAACTACAACAAAGACCGAGACATTTTTCCGTACATACATACAATCAAATATGCCGAGGAAGCAGCAACCCGCTTTAAGAGCCATGGCGTTGGCCTTGAATTGGTCGTAGGTCATATCGGCGGCGGTCGGGTTCAGCGCGAAGGTCATTCCAGCCCCTACACAAAAGACTGTTTAGGAAGTGTGCGTCAAGCGGTGAACCATATACGTACTGCAGTGAGCGCCCGCATTCGCATGCAGGCCGCAAAGTGCGGCTCGGTGTCGACGACGGTGTAGTGAAATGAGGCATGGACCCATCAAGATCCGACATGCTGATTACGAAGTCAATAATTATAATCTTGAGTCCATGCGGCAACTCACAAGCCAGAGTCCCATCCGTCGGACCAACGCCGCCGGGGCGGGGGGCAGACTGCGCCGCTAAGACGGTCGTCGTCGTAGAGTCTGAATTTTGTTCAAAAAATGTGGGGTTGTATATTCTGTGCTTACGGTTTCCGTTGACGCTGGGAAAGAGGGATATGAGTTCAATGGTGCATACAGGCGAGTAGACCTACACTGTGAAGGTGACAGTGTCACCAATAGCGGCAGTGACCTGGTTGGGATTGAAGACGAGAGCGCCGCCGAAACCGATACTGACAGCGTGATTAACGGCAAGCGCTGCGGGGAGGAAGGCGAGGAGGAGAGCTTTGGCGAACATGTTGCAACTGGGGAGACTCGAAGGATGAGGCTTGAAGAATTAATGAGAGTAGCCAGTCTCTTTTAACGCTTGCAGCCTCTATTTTCAACCTGGCGCAAAAATGGCCCATTGGTTGAGTCCAGAGACCAATAAGGCTTGTGGAAAAAACCAGCAGTCGCCCATGCGATACGGGAATCAGGGCAAGGAAAGACCAACCTCAAAAAGATCAAAGGCATCCCGCCAGTGTCTGAAAGTTTCTGCCATTTCAGTGCTATATGAAAGCGCCAAACAGATTTTCCGCTCCGACAGGTTGGCCCTACTCTGGATGGTGGAAGTATCAAGCTGTCGGAGAATTTTTGAAAATTGAAGGTACTCGGCAGACTCTGCAGATGTCTTTCGAACTTGAGGATACGACTGAGAATGGGAAATATTGCATCCGCCATCATTCGGCATCGCCATGGCATGACGGATCGTTTGAATGGGCGCATACACCAGAGCAAATGAGAAGAGTCAAATTGCAAGCAGCAGCTGCGAGATTATTATATCCGCGAGGGAGGCTTCCCGGAGGAGTCAGGAGGCAAATGTTCTCGAAGAAGGGACAGAAGCACTCGGATCGCCGGCCGAGTCTAGTCGAACAACCTGATTATAACGAGTATAATAAATCCTGAGGCCATTTTGCGCACAAAGATAAAGCAAATTAACATGAAAGGATAGGCTTCTGGATTTGAAGCTGCCTTGCCAGATGATTCTTGAGGATGGAGCTTGAGACCATGGAGGTATTGTTTTCTCCTCCTCTCACCACTATGTCCGAGAGGACCGACGACACGCCAACGCCACCATATGTTCATCTGGAAAACCAGTCAGCTATCACACTCCATCGTAGACGAGGCTGCAATTCGCTCTACACAATTCGCTCATTCCAATCCGATAGTGCCTTGGAATATGATCGCGACCATTTAAACGTTGACTTGCCCTAATTTGGATCTGTCGAACGCAGAAAAATGCCCACGAATGGTCCGGCAATAGATTGTCATTCGTTCCGATATGCTGCGGTCGACAATCGAGGGATAATGAGTGTCGATTCGGGGTGCTGATCGCTATAATAGCGCGAGCTACTTGGACAGTGCAGTCAAGAGTGCTCCAGCAGATGTCGACGAGAAATCGACTACTCACATACTCCTTCGGCAACCAGTCGGCGGCACTGAACAGAAATAGACAGTAGATGAGAACGGACCATATTTGTCTGGCTATAGATAGCTTACGGCTAGCGTCGGAGTCGGATCTTCTCATCTTGAGACAAAGAGAGGAACTGCAAGAGGACCTGCAAATCATAAGCTTCAACATGATGAACTCCAAGGCAATAAAACTGAGAGAGCGAAAGTGCGGCTTAAGCCTTACAAGAATAGTTCGAGAACGGGGATCCCCAAGAATAGAACAAGATAAAAATATGAGCGAGTCGTTTGAAACTTACAATCCATCTCAGTAAGGTAAAAAAGCCAGCGCACACCATGCCCTCCGTTCCGGCAGCCACGATTGCACATATTTAAGAGGCTTCATGTGTGATGTAGACTGTGAATTTTCTCATGAATTCGGCGCTACATGTGGGAAGTCAGGGACCGGAGCTTAGAAGTCGTGGAAGACGATTCAGAACCAATCAAATGCATTCGAATCAGCTCTTCAAGTTGGGATCTCTTGACTCTTGAGCGGTTGAGCCTTCCTGAGATCTCGGGGAGTCTTGACTCCTGGGTGCTCAGCG